>OZ005655.1:207011546-207181546 GCA_963930645.1 Salticus scenicus | reverse complement strand
AGTATTTATGCTGTCTAATCTAAGATTAAAAATTACGCCGAATTAAGAAAGAATAGTCCCAATGACTTGAAATTTGGTTATTATATTAATTAAGCGTATATAAATACAATAAAGTTTTAAAATTAGGTGAAAAAAATTTTTGAGTGTGTTTTTAGCCATGTTCCATTATTGGAACATTGGCGTGTTACATGATTATTTTTTGCATATTTTTAAAAGTTCATGAAAATAGTTAATTTAAAGTCTAATAATTATAATATCTTCTTAATATTAACTGTTTTGTTTATTTATCTTTAAATAATGAACAATTAATAAATATTATGACACTATAGATACATTAAAAGATAATTATAAATGATACTCACATAATTTCAGCGACTGTGATACGACAGAAAACATTTTTCATGCAGTCGCTTTTCACAATGAAAACATTTTTTTGTAGTGTTCTTTTTGCAAACAACACAACGACCTTGAGACGTAGATATTATATAATGACCATCAGATTGTCTTAATTCAACTTTTAAATGACTGCGAGGTCCAGGATGTTTGGTAAGACGCTCTTTTTTCCGCAAAAGATTCATCGTCAACTGTCTTCTAAATTCCAAATGTGATAGTTTTTTAGAGTTTGCATGCACTTCGCAGTGCAAATTCCAACTAGCTACAACTGCCATGTTTAATGCGTTACTAAATAGATTCCACCACCATTTCTTACTTCGCAACTGAGGCCTGTAACTAGATAAAAGCTTATCTAAAACATCTACTCCGCCCATTCCTTCGTTGTATTTTTTTATTAGATTTGGCCGAGGTACTTCAATATTACCTTTTTTTGCACATGAATAGCGTTTCACACTACCTATAGGCTCATGTGTGTAGCAGTTTGATGCTACAGTCACTACCGCGTTATCGTTCCAGCTGCAGATATAAACAGATCCGTCAGATCGGAAATCAAAACTTCCTCTGTCTTCTTTGGTAAGTTCTTTTTTAGATTTCAACGGGCATTTTTGTGTACGATTTTCACGAATTGTTCCCGTTGCTCGCATTCCTTTATGGGATAATTCCAACAATAAATTATAAGACGTAAAAAATTTATCAAAATATACTTCATGATGTGAGTTATCTCCAACAACAGATAAAAGCTCATAACAACTCTCGGTCCGAGCTGTCCAGAAATACTATTATCTGATTCTGATTTTTTCCCAGAATATATATCCATTGCATATGGATAACCTGTTGAAGAACATAACATCCATACTTTAAAACCAAATCTGATCGGTTTTCCTCTTATGAACATTTTGCATGAGTGACGACCGTAGTAAGGAACCATTGATTCATCGATACTTAACTTCTCATGCCATATTCCAAATTGTTGGAAATTTTTGGACAACTCTTTATAAATCGGGGCTATTTTACCTAATTTATCACCATTTTCCAACTTATTGTTATCCATTACATGAAAAAATTTCTTGATATTTCTGAAACGAGTGCGGGGCATAACAGTTGGAACTATTGGAACACATGTATCTTCCGCAGAATTCCAATACATATCTTCAGTAGGAACTGAATGGTATCCACTTAGAAGAAGAAGACCAAAAAATTGTAAGATATCATTCTTGCAAACATCAATTGTTTCACCTTTTTGCAAAGCATAAAGTGACGTCATATCCGCAAGATATTCGACATATTCTTCAGGAAAAAATTTATGAAATATATCAAGAGTAGTGCAGTCCATGAGTTCTGGAAATTTATGCAATATTGGTACCGGTTTTTCAAATTCTGTTGGATTATCGAATTTCACTTTTTTTTTCCATTTTACTACAGGGTTTTCAGTTTTTCGTTTCTTCTTGGCACTTGGACCCGGTTTCTGAAATTCCTCTTCATTTGGAGTACTTACATCTTTTTACTTTCTTCTATATGTAATATAGAGAAAGTATTGGATTCGCGAAAATTTTCGACCTCCGTTTTTTGACGGATCTACACGTTTTGGGATGTCCTGAACACGAATTGATAGTTTTTAGAAAATGTCTGTCTGTGTGTCTGTCTGTCTGTGTGTCTGTGTGTCTGTCTGTCTGTCTGTCTGTATCATTTTTTTGTGGACGCTGTATCTCACGAACATATGAATGAAATTTAACCAAACTTGGTATTTAGTTGCACCCTGACATGAACTGGTGCCCATTAGATTTGGGGATCAATAGCTCAACAGGTGGCGCTGTAATCGCATTTTATGCAAATTTTTAACATGGCAGCATAGGACAAAATTCCGTATAAATGGGCATAATGAGAGTTATTTTAAACTTGTGATTGTAAAATGAATTTGAATTATTGATGATAGTAGTAGTTAACTAGGAAAAAAAAATTGTGCATGGGGAGGCATCGGTTCCCCCCCTGGGGGGGAAGTACCCCCCCGGGGGGGTTAAATTTTGAAGATGGGTATCATTCGAAAGATCTCGTCAATACCTTTAAAACGAATGGTTGAACCATAAATCTGTGATAATTTAAAACAAAGTTATCGATTTTTTTTACTTTTAACAAAAAAAAAAAAAAACTTAGAAAAAAATTCTATTTTTTTTTTTTTTTTTTTTTTTTTTTAATATTGTTAGTGATTGAATATGTATTAATTTTCACAAAAAAAAAAGGAAAAAAAAAATTTTTTTTTTTTTTTTAAATATTGTTACTGATTGAATATGTATAGGAAAATATAGAAGAAAGTCTTGTGGTGGCCACAACATACTAGTTTTAAAGTGACGTCGACCATTCCACACACATCAAATGGCGTAACAGCGTCTAAATTATTGTCATCAATATCTTCTTCATCGGTTATATCACCACGTTCATCCGGCTCTAACTGGCAAATATCTACATCTTCCAAATCAGAATCCGAAAGAGTTTCTAGAAAGGCCACAGCTTCTTGTACCGTGAGGCATCTTTTGGACATGATGTTAAATTTATGAAAACTTTATAAATGAAACACATAGAAAGCACACATGCACCTTTTTCACTATCATCGAACAAAACTAATAAGAAAAACGCTATCTGAAAGGAAACTGATAACTATTTCAGCAAACATATGGAATAAGACACCTTTTATGTGAAACTGCACTTGTCTCCAAAGGCACAGGTGAAATCCCCCTCCCCCCCAACACACACACATATTCAGCCACCTTATCAAAAATAATTTCTTTCTATTGTTATGACTTTACTAAACTGAACATCAATGTCAAGGGCCAATACTATAATCCTTTCGAAGTTTTGCAGCTTCCATTTGAAAACAGTATTATCTTGTACCTGCTTATTTTTCGAATTTTAGAGGACAAAAGAAGTCTAAATAATCCCTCACTTTCCCCCTATTATCTCTTTTATCTGTTTACTTTCTTTAGAAAAGTTACTATTCTTATCAGAATGCAAAAGAAAATAATGTTTGCAATATCATACAATGCTTTGCACATAAATGAAAAATGAACTCTCGAAACGCCAATGTTCCAATAATGGAACAGAGACATAAAAACGTAAATTTTACCATTAAAATTTAAAAATAAAATTTTGCTTTTGTTGTATTCCCGTAGGATATGTTTTCTAATGAAATATTTTAAAGTATTGCGTTTTTTTCAATTTAAACTGGAATTTTGGTAAATTTAATTGTAAGAGAGAGTAAAATTGACAAAATATAGTAAAATTCAAAAAATCGTAAAAAAATAAATAATTATCTAAACAGAATAAAACTTATTGTAAAAAATACCTTATAATGTCATATTCAATTGTATGTAAAAGTGATATTAATAAGAGTTTTTTTACATGTAAATTTTTTATTTTAAAAATCATGTTCCATTATTGGAACATTGGCGGGTAAACGGTTTTAAGGTGATCACGATATTCAATCGACATTTTTTAAACCAGTCAAATAATTGCACCGTAACAACGATAATGACGCCAAGCTAGTAACACGTTTCAGTTCCAGTTTTTCTGAAGCGTAAAAATGGCCATTCATGCGTCAGCCTGTATTATAGGAGCTCTAACCCGCACTACTGCGGGTCCAGGTTTCCACTGCCTGTCGAAATGTCTTTTCCGGAGGATATTTATCTGTCATTTTAAGTATTTATCGAAGACAGGTGGATATGCTATTATTTAAAAACTTCGATTTTAAAGATGACTATATCTCAACATCTATTAAATATTTTAGTTATTTAAACATGCATTTTATAGCCCCCGCTATTTCTGCTATATTGTCATATAATTCCGATCAATATAATAAATGTAGTAAAAAGCTTATTTTCTTTTAAAAGGAATTAAATGCATAAAAACAAATAAATTTTAATCAGTTTAATCGTTTCTATTATATACTGTTTCCCCGATAGATACTATAAATAAATAATAATAATAATAATAAAAGGACAAAAAAATATATTTTTTTTTTCTTTTAAAGGAATTAAATTAAAAGATGAAAAGTAAAAAGTTCTTATACTATAAAAATCTGGAGTGACTCCACTCGACTCCCCGAACATTGAGTAATTAACAGTTTTGTAGACAAAGTAAAGAAAGAGGAGTTTTTAAACAAACAAAAGAGATAAAACCATAATAATGTGTTTGAGTATTTTTCTCCATATATTACACGATGTTTTATTTAACGCTATTGAACTTTGAGCCCATAGATCAAAATGATAAAGAATTTTCGTTGTGACCCTGTAAAAAACCTAAAAATGCTAGATTCACCAAAATGCTTATAGTTAGAGGAACAGTGATTTATAATATTCATATAAATTTTCAGCTCAATTGAATAAGGCGTTTAGATGCTATCGCACTTTTAACTAGTATGTTGTGGCCACCACATGACTTTCTTCTATATTTTCCTATACAAATTCACCCAGTAAAAAAAATTTATAAAAATTATTATTTAAAAAAATTATTTTCTATGATAATGCAGATGATTTCCATATTACAGAAGTAGTATAACACTAAATATCCAAAAAAAAGTCATTTTTATTGTCAATATTACATTAAACAAAGAAAATATATATATATTTTTGTTAAAAATGAAAAAAAAAAATTATAACTTCGATTTAAATAATCGCAGATCTATGGTTAAACCATTCGTTTTAAAGGAACTGGCGAGCTCTTTTGAAAGATACCCATCATGGAAATTTACTCCCTTCGAGGGGGAGGGCGGAGAAGGCGAGGCTCCTACACATACAAAAAAATTTTCCCAGTTGACTATCTCTATTATAAATAATTCTGGTAAATTTCATAATAATTATTAAAAAATAATTCTCTTTATGCACATTTATACAAAATTTTGTACTATACCACCATGTTAAAAATTAAGAAAATGCGGGATGGCAACGCTACCTGTAAGACAATTTTTACCAAAAGTTGATAGGCACTAATTTATGTCAAGGTGCAACTACATACCAATTTGTATGAAATTCTGTGAAGTAGTTCTTGAGATACAGTTGCCACAAAAGTTTGTCACACACACACAGAGAAACTGACAGACAAACAGACAGACATTTTCTAAAATTGGTCAAATCGTGTTCTACAGCTCTCAAAACGTGTAAATCCATCAAAACCCGAGGTCGAAAATTTTTACGAATCCAATACTTTCTTCTATTGAATATAGAAGAAAGTAAAAATTTTGTCCAACAGGCCATAATGATAAAGAATTTTTCTTTGTGTCCCTGTAAAAAAACTGTAAGTGCTAAATTCACCAAAATCTATACATTTAGTGCAACTGTGACCTATAACATGTGTACAAATCTTTTGTTCAGATTAAATAAGAGTTTAGACGCTATCGCACTTTTAAAAATTCGTCCCCATAGGCCATAATGATAAAGAATTTTTCTTTGTGCCCCTGTAAAAAAACTGTAAGTGCCAGATTCTCCAAACTCTATACAGATTGAGTAACTGTGCTCAATTGAATAAGGCGTTTAGCACTTTTAAAATTTTGGTCCCATAGACCATAATAATAAAGAATTTTTCTTTGTGTCCCTGTAAAAAAACTATAAGTGCTAGTTTCACCAAAATCTATAGGGTTCGTACTAGGGTGACTTACAATATACGCGCCAACTTTCAGCTTATTCGAACAAAGCGTTTAGACGCTAGCGTGTTCACTCACAGACACACACACATACACACATACATACACACACACATACATACATACACACATACATACATCATCGTAAAAGTAGTGAAAACGGACTCAGGGGACCTCGAAACGTATAGAAACATCAAAATCTCGAATTCGGATTTTTGACATGATTACAATACTTTCCTCACTATAGTGTTCGGAAAGTAAAAATTATGCATAAACATAACTGTTATTAATAAGTTTTTAAATTTTAAATTTAATATACTGAATTTTTTCTACTGTATTGTCATTTTATTTTCAATATATATAATAAATTAGAAATAATATAGAAGTCTTAATATAGAAAAATGACTTCGCCTGCAAATGAATGTATTAAATAAAAAATAAATTGCGTAATGCTAAGATACACAGATGATTAAAATGGAAGAATAAATTCATGAGAAATGAAAAATAAAAGGCAATATTTAAAACTGAAAATAAATAATAAATAATAATAAATTGAAATTAGAAATTTGAAAACATCTTGACGAGGTGCACACCTACAGGGTCCCAAGTATCTGCATGCCAAGTTTTACAGCTCTTTGATCGGTAGTGTGAGCACTAGAGCGCAGACAGACTTACAGATCCTTCTCTTTATTTATATAGATTATACTGCTCGGAATGATATGTTTATATAGTGTAAAGATTGAGGGCTATAAAATATACATAGTTCAAAAACTAAAATATTTAATAGATACTGCGATATAGTCATCTTCAAAATCGTAGTTCCTAAATAATAGTAGATCCACCTGTGTTCGATAAATACCCTAATTGAAGTGTCCTAGAAGTACCTTTCTGCAGTCAGTGGAAACCTGTGTCCGATGCAGTGCGGGTGGAAAAAGAGATGCTGTATGCAGTGGGTACCCAAAGCGAGGTTTACAGCAATTTCGATGTAGTGCTTTTTTTTTTTTTTTTTTTTTTAATGATATAAAAAATAAATAGTGATTCAATGTTTTTGAAAATCCATTTAAATATAGTGACCAGTAAAGCGAGCATTGCCTGCTAGTTTATAATAAATACTTAAGGAAAAGATGCTGCGTTGAAACCTACATAATATTTTTAATTCCTAATTTCTAAAAAACTAATTTTAGCGTTTAAAAAAAACGTAAAAATAAATAATAATTAAATAAATAATATCAATATTTTACTGTACAATTTTGTTAGACTATGAGAATTTAAGTCTCTATAATTTGTAAGTTAAATAAATGAAAACTGTGATATAACTTTAAGCGTTAGACAGAATTAATTAGTATCGCCATAAGCAATGTTTAGTCGAACTATTTCGAGGGATTAATGCGTAGAGTGAATATTTAACGTTTTCCGAAAAGCTCTCCGAGAATGCGTGTCCCAAATAATCACTCAGTGTTTAAATTGATACTTTCATAATTTATCACGAGAGATAAGGTGTAAGAAGCTTTAACAGAATTTAGTCAGCATAAAGATTAATTATTTATGAACAGTTTAATCAATTGTTTCAGATCTGCTATGGAATATTAGAAGCATATTAATTATAAATTAAATATTTGATTACATTGCATAAAATGAGTTAGTTACATTTAAAGATAAATATAGTCAAATTAAAGATACTTATTTCAATACGTTTATTAAAGAAATGGATCTTTTTTTTTTTACAAAACTATAAGAAAATGCCTTAAAAAAAAAAAAAAAAAAAAAAAAAGAGAGAGAGAGAGAAAGAAAGAAAGAAAGAAAAAATACCTTTTTTTTTTTTTTTTTTTTTTTACTTATATTATATATATACATATTTTTTTGCACTTATTAAATATATTTTACAGTTATTAAATATAGACGATAATTAATATAAACACATAATAAGCGAGACGTATTAAACCCTCCTTTAGAGCCCCAATAAAAATCCCTTCCCTCTCCAGATACTGTTGGATTAAAGCACCTGTGACAAAAGCCACGCATCTTCCTCTGCCTAAGGATGGAACTAACGAGGCGCGAGTCCTTAAATATCACAATCACTGCAATGGAGAGAGTGGGGAAAAACAGAGAAGGAACAAATAACTTTTTCTAGTGAATTTTAGCTTTTTGTTTCTTCCGGTGTTAGCTTTTTTTTTTTTTTTTTTTTACACGCTTAACATTGTGAATTTTTTCGTTTTCATCCCATGCTTTTTCTATGGATTTTTAGTTTTTGGTCCTTGTTTTCTACCTTCTAAAGTTAGGTGGCGGGTGATAGATTCGATAGATATATAGGTAGTGACCTATCTATCACTCACCACCAACCACCACGCTTTAGAATGTAAAAATAGATGGGGAAAAGAAGTCTAAAATCCATAAGAAAAGCATGGGATGAAAACGAAAAAAACTCACAATGTTAAGTGTGTGTAAAAAAAAAAATCCTAACACTGGAAGAAACAAAAGGGCAAGTAAAGGACATCGAAGAGCGGAAATGAGTGGGTTGGAGCATTAAAGCAATCGACGAGGGTTTAATACGTCTCGCCTATATTTAATAAGATAAGACATTATAATTATGCTGTTGATTTATCGTAGAAATGAGTGTTAATCATTTGAAAGGCAATTTCAATTCCCAGCCATAGTTACCAACTTAACACTTTTTGGCTACAGGATAATTTTAATAGAAATAAAAGAATAATATTTCAAAAAAAGCTTAATTTAATTATAAATTTCATACGTTATTATCATTACGGCTTTTTGTAAAGCCCTTTCGATCCGTTGTCACTGTCATCTTCAGTACAATTGACCACTTGTTCATATTCGTCCCGGTTTTTATCTTCTTTGACTTCATTACTTTGCTTCAGTTCATTGATGATTGGTTGCCAGTTTTGAGGGATTATACTATGCTCGCGGTCATTAATAGCTATAAGACATGTTAGTATTTCAATGGTTAGTATTTCAACCAAACTGGTAGCTAGAGCAGAAGACCGTAGTTTAATTTAAAAACAGTAGATTCATAGAAAATTATACCTAACATTGTTTTTAAGAAAAACAGATCTTAGAAAAGAAAACAAAAGTAATTAAATTAAAACAAAAATAATTCAATTCAGATAAATTACATTTCATTAATAGAAAGCAATAAGTCATTGAATATAATATTATGCACGAATTCCTTTTATTTATTTTTATCTTTATTTTATTTTTTGGCCAGTGGGGGATAGATTTTAAAGTAAAATCTCCCCTGGTCTGCTGTTGTATACATATGTATTTATATATAGAGCTAAATAAAAATGAAATTACATCGTTTTAATTTAAAATTTTAATAGTAGGTGCTTGCGCAGAATACAAATATAATAAAATAATAAAATAATAATAATAATAATTTTAAATAATAATATGTCTAAAATAATATAGATTTATTTACTTAGATTTATTTTGTATATAAAAAGAAAAGAAATATTTCTTCATTGTTTTGTTATTTTTAACATGAGATCATGTGCATTTAGAGTTAACCCGTCGGTTAAGTTCAAGTGAGAGCTGAAATATAAGTGTAAATTTTAAAGTCTAACGGATATTTTTTCTTTAGTAGCTTGGAAAAAAAAATTAAGGGTAAAAATCATAAGGTTTTCCTCAAATACTTTCTAAGGAATATTTGATGATTTGTTCCATCTGTTTGTCTTTGATAAACTTTAATTTTCAACGTTAAGTGAGACCATTAGAATTATTATTATTATTTTCTTTAAATATTTATGATTCAAGAATGTGTAAATTAATTATAAATGTTCATTTCTGTGATGAGTCGCTATGAGTTATTGCATTATACTATATGGCCTTGTGTGACTTCCTATTAATTTCATATATGTTATGTGTATTTATGCCAGGAATGCTGTGCTAGTTAAACTATTCACATTTTTCTTTCACCATAAAATAAATTACCCACCTGCTAAACACAGTTGGGTCTGCAGTTGTTATCATTAAAATGAAATTATAGATATGCTATCGCTTTTGGTTTGGCGCTAAAAATAAAAAAAAATCCGAATTTGATATTTTCACCTCTGAGCTTCAGAAAATTTCTTTATAATGATGTGGATGCCTGTGCCATGATTAATGCAGATACGACCACCGATCAACACTTCAACTTCACTAAATTTGGCATTTTATAGAATAAAGGTAGAAAATATCCAGGTCTAAAGTTTTTTAAAGACCAAAAAATGCCTATTACCAGAAACAACTATAAAACGATACTTTTTGCAACCACTGATCCATTCATTTCGTCTCCATTAACATGATACACTTCTTACTCTCTGACTAAAGTTTGGAAACGGCTGTTACCGACACACATACCACAATTCTACAAACGTAAAGACTTACAATGTGCCTACATTTAGGACGGTTTGATTTGAAACTTTAGTGCCAGAAGCTGTATAAATATGTTGCTTCAGAACAGTGACATTCGGAGTCGGATTTCTTCTAACCGCCAGCCTTAATTTTCGTTCTTATTTGATATAATTGCGCGTATGCGATCTTGGCCTGTCCTCATGTGCATTTGGTATCTCTAAATAAAACGATGTTGCATCTATTTGATAATAATTTCTGATACTCTCATGGATTCTCTAACGAGCATTTGCGTTTTGTCCTTCTTCTAAGTCAGAAATAATTCTGGATACTGGTAAATGCTTTCGTTGAGATATCTATCTCACTGATGCTAATCGCTAAAATTAAAATGATCATTTCTTTTCACTTTTTGCATTAAGATAGCTGATAATAACTTTTTATCCGCTATCACTCATGTACCAGCTTAGATATTATGTAAAAACATTTTATGCTTCTTTGTTTCCATTGCTTAAAAAATTGCATTTTTAACAACATGTTTTAATTTCGGTAAGAAAACTTCTGAGCATAATGATTTTAACAGACCATATACCTTATAAATTGTAGCGGTGTATTAAAAGTTATTATTATTATTATTATTATTATTATTTTGTACGGGGAGGGAAGATTTTAACCATGCTATATTATTTCAATTGCAATTTTATGATTATTTAAATAATTTTAATCTGCGTATGAATAAAGCATAAGTTTTCACTTTATAAATCTTCCATTTTCATTTGAATAGGAGTGTCCAAATAATGTAGCTTTTCATTAAGATTTAGAGAAAATTATCAACTTAATTTTTTACAAGAAGTGTTATCAAGAAATATTATTGCATTGTAATAAATTTAACATTATAGTATGCCCTAATAAAAGCATTTGAATATATTAATAATTATAAGAAAAAAATTTCTTAAAGCATAAAATTTTAATACTAAAATAAAATAAACTTTTTAAATTTTCTTACATAAAATATTCTTAAATAATATAGCAATTATATTTCTTACGCTACATAAAAGTGCTATATTTATTATTGTTCTAAGCATAGCTAGATATAATTGAAAGAAAATCCGTAGAATATCAATATTTTATGGTTAGCACAATTCTATCATTCATTTCCCATTGAATCAATAAATAAATAATATGCCGTTTTCTCATATATATAAATCTTTCAGTAGAGCATTTCCGTGTATTAATTATTGCTGTTGAAAAATAATGGAATAAAAATGTTGTTTGAGATATAATTATGCATAGTTATATATTATAAAACAAAAATGTATATTTATAAATACATTAATGAAACTTTAGGATAGAAAAAGTGAAAAAAAGTAATGATATTTTTTTTGAGATACTACAATTTCTCAGTTAATAACAAAATTTGTTATTAAATAATCAAAAATAAACTTGAAAAAAAAAAGGGTATTGTGTAATTCATTTTATAAAATAAAAATATTGTATTTTCTATGTTAAAAATATTGTAAGTCAATTAATTAAGAAAAAAAGATTACTTATTAGTTTCAAAACTTTACTAAAAAGTGTTTCCTAAAGTTTTATATAGAGCAAAATTACTTTACTACTAATTGTAATTAGAGTAAATTTAGAAATTTGGAGTATATATTAAAACTATATGTAATTTATTGGCTGAATGCTTACTTATAAAATGACAAATTTATTTTTTCTTTCAGAAAAGAGTATTGAAGAAGATTTTTATAATTAGGAAAAAATGTGTGTTTACATAATATAATTTCTTTTCTTTCATTTGAAAACAATTTTTATAAAGTATAGAAAGAAAAATTCTAAAAATATTTGCAAACATTTTACAAAAAATTATATATATATATATATTTTTTCTGTTTGTTTCTTTTAAATAAATAAAGATTATTGAAATATCACATAAATCGGCTTTACTTAACATTAGTAGAAAAAATGTAATAAAACAACACTAAAAATTTCGCCAAAAATACAAAATATAATTTTTGTTTAAAATACCATGTATGATCTTTTATCATATCAAACAAATTAAAAAATGACAATTTTTTAAAACATGTCCCAATATTTCCCCAGAATATCAGAAAACATTGTTTTCTCATTTCTTTTTAAAGAATAAGAATAATAAGTATTATTATTCAGTTTTACTCTGAGAAAATATTATGTGTCTGACATGTAGAATCTAAATTGTGGATCTAGTAAAAATAGTTACATTTCATTATTATAAATTCTAGATCCCATTGGTAGAGAGTTCTAAAAACCCTTATTAGAATTCTGGATCATTATTCTACATTATATTGGTCAATTTCATTTAAAAATCACTGTAAATAAACGCGAACACAACACGCGAGTTTTATTAACTATAATTTTGCTTTATAACCCAATTCTAGTCAATCAACGGGAATTTCTCGGAATACAAAGGATTCATAATAATCATAAAATTGTTTCACAATCTAAAAAAGTGTAAAATAGAAATTTTCGATTTCTTCTATCCAGGTTATTTATTTACATTATACGCATAACTCATAAATCTATATTTCTAGTTCAGGGATCTACAAAATGGCTACTTATTCCTTCTAGACGAAAACGGTAGATTTTTTTCCCCTCAGTGTAACAAAGAAATTTTTATTTAGAAAAAATATATTTATAATACCGTAATTTCTGGTTAATGGCAAAAACTTAAAAATTCATTATGCTAATGTTATATATATATATATATATATATATATATATATATATATATATTGCAGTAACTAGTTGCAGCTGTTTACTGCTTTACTACTGCTAGAAATTACGTTATTCAAAGAGGTAATTCGCACGGACTAAAACCAGTACACATATATAACATATATACATGTAAATCGTAAGCTGCACAAACACAATTCAATTTAGAATCAATAGCATTGTTCTTTAAACAGAAAAATATTTTTAAAAATTTAAACTTTGAATCAACTAATAAACTAATCAAATAATTATCAACTTTGAATAAAGTTTAAATCAATGAGTTTAATTAAATCGTCAACGGTGGGTAAGAGAAAACTGAAAATAAATAATGTATTGCACAAATAGATAATATTAAAAAGAGAAAAGAGTTAAATATATAAATACAAATATTTGAAAATTCTGATAAGTAAAATATAAGTAAAATATTATTATTAGTATTTCAGATATTTTAAATTAACTTCCGATTTATTATCAACTGTTCTGTAACATTCTAAATTAAAGTTTGAATTTAGAATCAACTTCAAAACAGAAATTATTTTAATACAATGAGTTTTGAACAAAAAACAATAAAAATCTGGAGATGTATAAAATATATATGAACATTGGATGTCAATAAAAATTTTTGTAAAGGTAAATAAAAATACAAATAATTAAAAATATTAAATTTACTGTACTTAAAACAGTTCGCTTGAAATATAAAAGTCAATGTACCAATCATGTTACACGATTTCGGATGGGGAAAATGTATCTTAAAACTGCGTTGGCATTATATTAGATCAAATGAATGCTTAAAAGTATTTTTTCATATTCTGAAAACATCTTTTCTTGATATCTGAAACATAAACATATCGCGAAGTCTTTTCAGTCAGCGTGATTTACTGACAAAATTTCTTTGCACTTGCGAAAAAAAAAAAAAAAAAAAAAAAAAAAAAAAAAAAATTGGTGATATCTTTAAATCTAACAACAACAAAAACAAAATTATACTGAAATATAATTAATGTGTGCAAGCCTAAACCTCTGTCAAGTGTCATTATATTACTACTAGATGTCAATAAGTTATAAATGGATTAATAATCTTTACAGATTATACATGGCCACAAACACGCCCACACACCTGCACCCCCACACACAGAAAATATTCTAAAGACATTTATGTCTAACTTGATGCGAATGATACGGAATTTATCGCTCTTTTTAATTTCTGTGAAATTAACACAATAAAAGACATATTTTATTAATATAAATGTACCGATGTAGATCCTTAATATTTTCTTTAGAAAAATACCTATTTATGTTATACTCAGTCGGACAAACTGAATGTAAAATTCAAAATTCTTGTCTTCAAAGCAAGCAAGATTGTCTTAGATAAAATTTTTGGATTTTATTTTTGCGTATTATAAGGTCCATCCCAAAATGATGTTACGTGAAATATTGTCAAATTTTATTCTTGCTAAGAATTTTACAGCTAATGTTTGGCAAATAAATCCCTTTTTCAATATTTCTGAGAAATATCACAATCTAGGTTAACAAAGTGATTAAAAATAAACACGTACCTCTCAGAGTTGTAATGACCATCCGCAGTGTTTTCAGACAATCGTCAAGTTCTTATATCGCAGCACTAGAGTGCTATAAAATCCAACCAACCCTCTCAGAGTTGTAGAAAATCATGTAAATTACTATTTGATTCAAAAATTTGGTAAATTAGAAATGGAATTTATTATAGGAGCGAGGCATTTTTAATAAAAGTATAGATTTAATGCAAAGACTCCATATGTAAATTTACATTAAACTTGCATATTAACAGATTGAATGCAGTCAAAAGCTATTTTAGATTCGAGGACTACAATTTAAAACATTTCGATGTAATAAAACATTTTCTCTAAAATACTCTATTTCACAAAGTTTATCAATGCGAATGTATTAAATTTGTAACGATTATTATTAACGATTCTTATTTCTGAATATATACACACAGAAAGAATAGAGAAATGCTCTCATAGGTGTTTTGTACAGTTGATATACTTTTCTAAATAGAAGTATAGACGTAGGTTTAATTGCAGAAGTACATTAAATGTACTTTTTAATATACGTAAGTGTCTAAAATATTGTTGTAGACTTTTCTAAAATTCCATTTATATTTAATTAAAGATCGTAATTAAAATGTAGGGTTTTTTTTTTTTTTAATTGCTAAACCTCTGAAAAATAAATAAATATATTTGAGAATTTAAATATATAGCCTTAGGAATCAATAAAAAAAAAAAAAAAAATCACCTATCTAAAACTGATTTCTTATGAACATTAAAATATATTTTAATATTACAGCGATTAAGATGTTGTAATATATTTAACAAAATATTAGTGAAGATATACTGCCAAGTCATTCATTGGCTAGATCTTTTTTAGATAAAGTTAGTGTAGTTTGCATTATAAAATGAATTATTAAAAAAATTCTTAATTTTCAATTTTTTTCCAAAACAATTATTTATTTTGTTCATATTATCTTTGCTTAAAAACATTATTTAAACATATTTTTTATTTTTGTTATTTCTTATATATGTGTATTCCACTAAAGATCTGTCCATTCATATTAACTTTAGAATGTATATAGCTTAAATGGTCTCTGAGTATAGTAAAGTGTTTTTCAAGAAATCTTCTAAAAAATTCATTAAAATAAATAAATAACTTGTTTAACCCGTTTAACATGTTTTTATATAAATATTTAAGAAAGATTTTAAAAGTTACTTGTGAGTTTTAAAACGTAAATTTAAAAGCACATCTCTTCATTTTTATTCAAAAGGAATGAAGTTCTGATACAGTCGTTTCTTATAGAAGTAAATCCTACTTTGAAAAGAATACGCAAGTAGCAAACTTACATCAGAAGTTTTATCAAAAGAATCGATTATTATGCAAAGTTATTATTATTTTTTTCATATTTTAAAGTTAAAAGTGGAATCATATTTTTAATACTAATTCTCTGTCTTATCAATGCAAATAATATATTGATAAAACCATTTTGTAGTTTTCTTTTACTATAAATTATATTAAGAAAACGAAGTTTGCAGGGGGGGGGGTGGTACTCTCGGACATAGAATTAAACATTAAATAACATTGTTAATAATATTTTTTTTTTTTTTTTTTTTTTACATTAGCTTCATATACAGTACTTGTTATCGTATCCCTTAATCAGCAATATGTCAGATATATACCAGATTATTTAATACGAATTTATTAACACTTTTTATAATGTAAATTTTTATCCCCCCCCCCTTATTTTTCATACAAGTGATACTTTAGATTTTATTAAAAAATAAATGATCTTTAAACATTTTTGAAAATATATTTTTAACCTAAATTTAAACAAATTTATTTTCAGTTTGAAAAATCTGATACGTTACATAATCTATGAAAATTTCAAGAAAAAATATTAAATAACTTCAGATATATCCTACGCGAAAGGAGAAAAAAAACACATTTATTATTAACACATAAATTATTAAATAATGCCCCATAGATTTTAAATTATATTCTAAAATGCATAATAAGCTTATTGGTAACAATTAGACATGTCCAATGAAGATTAGTTAACAATAATTTACGTAAAAAAAAAGACTATAATTAAATCGGTGTTTTTTGAAGTTCTAAGGGTCGTTTGTGCCCTTAAAGAAACAAAGTTGTCAGATTTACGTATTTTGTTTTCGTAATTTCATATATGTATTACAAGTTTTACTATTATTAAAAGTGTGGAATTTAATTCTCATCTTATTTTTTTGTAAAAATCTGTGAAATTTTAAGACCATTTATCATTTGTTTTTTTCTTGTCCGAATTTGTGTATTGTATAAGAAATTTCACTTAGAGAGTAAATATATATATATATATATATATATATATATATATATACGCGTATTTCGAAGGAAAAATTGTTTTGTACCAACCTAATATTGAAACATTCCTAAAAACTTTTTATTCAAAGGAAACAAATTTACTTTAAGGAATACATTTCTATCTACACTAAAATGTTTCAGTTTTCCCATATAACGAGAAATTTGACTATTTCAGAGCTCTATTATTTCATAGACGAACTGATTAAATCCGTTAAAATCAATATTCACTGCTGCCTTTTTTAATATTTGAAATATGCAGATCCTATTCCAGTTTTAGATCAAGGACAAAATTGAATTCACTTTCGTGTTGGAGTTCTTCAAAAGTTTGTTTTTAAGCTTTAAATCCTTCTATGTATACGTTGCATTTTCAAAATCATATAATGTATCTCTGATACATAGTGTTAAAAAATTGTTTTTGTAGTTGTCTTATGCGAATGGGCATTTTTTGCATAATTTTATATATATATATATATATATATATATATATATATAGGGTGTAATTCATAACTACTGAATGAATTGATAGAACTGAACGCGAAAAATACTTTGCGAAAAATATCCTTCTCGTGAAGGGGGATATTTTTGGTAAAGAAAAAAAAAATGTAGTTAAATTTTTGTTGACGATGGTTAGAAAAATAGTTAAATTTTTCGCACGGATGTGAAAGAATAATATGCAAATGAATGTCCTATATAATGCACAATTTTGCGATTACATCAGTTTATTTCTTATTTTGTTTCCTACTTGGTCATACATGAAGTTTTAATTGCGATGTTGACTTGGATGGTGTGTTCCCTCAGGTGAGAACCTCCGACTGCAGCGGCAGTGAACAGTGTTATAACTCGTTTACAAACTGTAATTTATGGTGACGACGGAGAGATATAATAAAATGTATATGTCTGTAATCATTTACATGCGAATAAGTACATTTTTGCATGAAAATGTGGGATCTGGTTACGCACAGTACCCTTTATAGAAAATAGCTTAATTATTATTAATTCTCTGCCAAAAAAAAATTTCCCTTTTACGAGAATGATTTTTCTCGCAAACCTCGTTCCATTCTATCAATTCATTCAATAGTTATGAATTTTTAAAATGTCTACAGACTTATGGGACACCATTTGTATATATGTATACATGGTGTCCTATAAATAGCGCCCGAACTCTGCACAGCCAGATATATCGTTGAGAGAACATAAAAAATGCCCAAAGAATTGTACCTGTACGATGCACGGTTTACGAGAAAAATACGGAAATCACAGTAGGACGTCACAGCCGGCGCATACAAAAAACACCCTATTGGACACATCAACAGCAGTATTTGCATATCTTTCCAGGCGATAACGTTCAAAGCGAGCGTTTTAAACGTTGTTGTCTAGAAAGACATGCAAATACTGCTGCTGATGTATCGAATACGGTGTTTTATCCTTGCACCGGCTGTAAAATACAGTGAGCAGTGATACTTTGATTGAATACTTTGTGTGAAATACTTTGAATACTTTGATTTTCGTATTTTTCTCGTAAACTATGGATCATACAGATACAGTTCTTTTTGCATTTTTTTTTTTATGTAGTCTCAACGAAGAATCTCGCTGCGCAGAGTTTAGGCGCTATTCTGCGACACCCTATATATATTTATATAACACTGTGGTAAGTTTCTCAGTGTAATCATTTAAATTTTATCCAAACATTAATATCACTTTATCAGCTAATACTCGGCCTCGCGTTTTTTACTTTCATCTTCCGATATAATTCTATAAAAATACCGTTTTGGGGTAAAATTTTCGAAATATATATTTTGCAATAGTTACATGTTTAGAGGCCTCCATATCACATTTTTATAGTTTAGTGTTTGTTTCTGTGTGCCAGTGTGTTTTTATCTGGAAATCTCTACAACAGACATTATCAGAAAGTCCAAACTGATATTTAATTCTGTGTCATATGGAGATGCTAATTGGAGATTTTTTTAATTTGATAAAAGGCTCGTGTATAAGCTCATCCAAGATATTTTAATGTATAATATTTCTAGAAGCGAAATTTTCCTACGTACAATTCAACACCTTTAAACTGCAGAAAGAAATGAACATATATACATGTTTATTATAATATAGTATAGGTTGTTCACTATTCGTTTACAGGTACACATAAAATAATGTGGGTATATAAAAACTATATCAAAAATTACTGGAAGTGTTCTTCAAGTTGTATTCTGTTTATTTCATACTGTTGATAAATTTATGTACACTATGTGGTGTGTACGTGATTTATAGACGATAATCACGGCTGCACAAAATTCAGCGAATATTTTTTTTTCTATTGATTTTAATTGATGGAATCGTTTTACTAAATCTTACCAATTCCAGGAATACTACTTTAAAATGATAATTGCTGTTTTATTTTTATATGGTAAACAATAAAGTTGTAATTTAGATTCCATATTTCAAGGTTGACGTTTTGCTATAATTACGTGTTTTAAGTTCCTGTTAATACATTTTTTTTTCAGTTGAGATTTTGTGACTTTTATCAGCAAAACATAGCAACAAATAATTGCGGGAAATTCAAATTTGGTATTATAAAAATTACATGAGGTTTAATCAAGTTGTATTAGTTATAAGTTATATGAAATTAATCAAGTAGTATGAGTTATAATTTATATGAAATTAATCAAGTTATATGAGTTATAAGTTATATGAAATTAATCAACTTATGAAAAAAATATATTGGTTTGATAAAGATTGGTAAGTTTTTTATAAGTGTGTTACGGGAGATATTTGCCTAAATATTTAAGAACAAAGTTTTAAATTTAATAGCACTCTTAAAGTTTTTATTATAGCAAGTAGTGTGTTCAATCGAGGCATTATAAATTACCTCACATAGAAATATGCTAAGTAAAGCTGTCTATATAAAGTCATTTGAACTGTTTTTAAAATATTATAATGTGTGAACAATAATTTTTATTTTACTCTTTAATCTGTAACTTGTCTTTAGAGTATCTAAAAGCAGGGTAAAATAACGCTGTGGGTTTGACACACTGTAATATTTAATTTAATATAAATATTTGAATTTTACTGAAGTCTCATACATTCTAACTTCAGTTTTACCAGAAAACAGAAGGCTAGTGAGGATGAAGTGGTACTTCACAAATGTGCAATGCATTAAAAAATTATGATGAAAGGAAGAAGGAATCAAATTTACTGACATATTTTGCTAAAATATACACAAATGTTTAACCAGAATACTTCACAGATATTTTGTACATATAGGTTATAGTGAAGAAAACGTGTCTTGTATATAAAAAGCTCATTTCACATTGCTACACATAAACTCGTTTTGGAAATTATATGGTCCATAGACATAAAATCGATTTAAGAATTTTGACACCTAACAAATTTTCCTGTAACAGAAAATTGTAAAATATATATTGAAGACATTTTAAAGAGAATTTATATAGTGCGTAAAAAAAAAAAAAAAAAATCTTTAGACTGTTTTTAAAAGCACCATTCTCAAGATAAGTAACTTATTTACATAATTAGAACACTTGTCAATTTGTAAGGCCTGGTTGTCAGGACTATTTATATCAATCACCCTAATTAGTATTTAGCTAATTCAAACGAGAACAAGTCATATAAAAAACTAACCTTTTTTTTTAAAAACTTTAATGGAGGGGAATGTTGAAACTTAAATAACCTAAGCTGTTATTAATCTTATGAAACTATAAAGTAACGAACTCGCCAGACTTGAATTAAATCTCGCACTTGAATTAGTCTAAGGAACTAGCTAACGCAAAATCACATTTGTAAAAGAAAAACTCCGAAGTTAATCCCAATCACATTAGTAACTAGGAGCTTCAATATTAATGTCGTCAAAATACTTCGTCCGAGAAGCACCGACCTTCTCAATATAAACCAATACGATAGAGAACGCGATTATCTTCATTTTGCCTGAAATATACCTCCTAAAAATACTTATGCCTATCTGAACACGAAAAGCTTTGTATTTTCCCTTAAACTCTTCCTATATTTCCACAGGAACCAAGTTGCAAGATAATTTCGATTATTTATCAATCTTCTATTCCATCAATCCAACACCTCTATGCTTAACCTGACACTTCCACGGAGATAATTACCAGATAATGCTAAATCAAACTGGTAATTTAAACTTTTCAAAAAAAAAAAAACCACTGTATGGACAAGTAGCTGCGATTTCAAGCACTTGAAACCTAAAGATATTACGTGAAGCCATAAATCTTAGATATTTTCCAACAGCATTCAAATATTACATCCTAAAGGACATCTAAAAAGCGGTTTATGTACCAAATTTGAAACAAAATCGTTAGAGCCTATTTTGAGCTATCCACTTGCATCCCACTGCCAGTTTTTACTATAACTTGATAAACTCATCTATTCTCCGTAAATTAACATAAGACATGATATATGTAAGGGATTAAATATAGTGATTTTGAAGAAATTCCGTAGAGCCGTTTTGTAAGGAATACACTTACGAATCTAAAACTGACCTATTTTTATCGGACGTCTATTATTACACTTTTTTTCTTTTTTTGAACTATCCAACTAATGCGTCTGAAAGGGTGTCTTAGAGGAACTTTGGTATAAATCGTTAGAGCCGTTTTCCAGAAACGGACCTGGGGTCTCACCTTCGTTTTTCAATGTTGAACTTCTTGTTTTCCAATTTTTCACGACATGCTCGAAAAATCCCCTGTACACATCTTAATTCTGACGCTATATCGTTCTATCTTTATTAGTTTCGGAAATATATGATCGTCAGAATTCCCTCCTCCCCCACACAACTATATATATATATATATATATATATATATATATATATATACAATGAAAATTGAACACATTGGAAAAAACATTTTTTTAAACTCAAAAGGCTTTAAAACATGTGAATTAGGTAGAAATTCGATATAGAAAATTTTGACCGAATACAATATTTCTATTACCTACGGTAGATGGTAATGTAAGTAATGAAACATATAAATCAAGTAAATACTTCATTACGAAATTTTGCACCGAATATAATACATCCATTACCTACGGTAGACGGGTAATTGAAGTAAATGTATTAAATGGATGAATTTACTCATCTCATTGGAAAAAAGAATGTAATCAAAACAAGAAAGTAATTATAAAAATTTTTTAAACATTTACTTTCGAATGATTTGCAATTGTTATATCTAAGCATAGTTTTAATAAATTTATAAAATTTATTCCTTAAAATAAAAAAATAAAATAAAATAAATAAATCATTATGTGAAAATTTAGATAAATAAAATAGTTTGCGAAAAATAGTTTATTCATATGTTAGATTTCTATCACTGGAACGTTAACAACATGTTTTATGAAAACAGAGAAATTTAAATCCTATATTTTTGACATCTTTCCTGATCCACTAAAGATTGAAACATACATTTTTCGAGCCTTTAGGCTGATTTCTTTACGCTACGCTTTCCTTGAAAAAAAAAAAAAAAAAGATATTTTCGATTAGTGACACGTGAGAAATATTTTAGAACTTTTCCGTTGCTATTTATTTATTTATTTTTTTTTTAACTTCCATCAATTTACAGTTTGAATGAACATATTTTACCTCTTTAATAAAAATATTTTCTCCAGTTATATGTTTTCGGAAACTTAAAAATGAATAAAACGTAAAATACTTTAAAATAAATAAGTTGATTTTTTTTTTTAAACAAAGACAACTGAAGACTATTTAATAGATTTTGAGGGGAAATACATTGTCTTTAATATTTTGAAGTGTACAAAATCATCAAGCAATTGTTTTTCACATTTTTGGAATTTACTTTCATTTTTAATACTCGCAGTTGACTATACCTAACACCACAATTATCCACAGTACATCTTCCGGATATTACTGGGATGTCTCTTCATCCTGATGATATCTTGAAGATATCCTTGGAAAAAGATGTGCTGTTAGGTAGTTATGGTATTTTTACTAAACATGGAACAAATGTTTTTAACTTTCTACGTTGCTATTTTATTTAAATTTTATCAACATACGTACAGTGTCCTAGATTGAAATAAACATTCTAAATACTAAATTTTTAATTAAATATATGAATTATCTACAGTGAATCAAGAATTATGCAGTAGTTTTCTTATTCCTTTAACTCCTCCATGTTCCCATCCAAATACCACCCCTAGGGGTCACCGAAGTGGGGGAACTATCCCCTCCATGGAGGATAAAATTTGAGATGGCATGTTTCCGGACCATCCTTAGGGGTGCGTCCAGACTGTCACTATTTACTCATTGTGGAGTACTAGTGGAACGTTAAACCCAACATGTCAATCAATCAAACTTATTCCTTTAAAAAAGTCAGATTATATATATGCTGATAAAATATATAATAAACATTAATTTCTCGAAACTAAAAATGAATTCACTTTTCTTTAATTCAGCAATAATTTTGTCTAAAAAATATTATACAAAAAATGTGGTAAAAATATATTATTTAAATTAATGATAATTTACCAGCTTTGAACACTGTGCTGATGATTGACAGTATTAAATTAGAAATTTTTTATAGGAAATATGTTTTCTATGCATTACATAGGTTTGCCTCATGTTGTAGGTTGTTACCTTAACAAGTAATCTTTAGATTTTTCAAGTAAATTATTAATGGGAAATCATCAGTTTCAGAATTAAACAAATTTAATTTAATTAGAACGAATTTTTTTGTAGTGTTATCATTATTTTTCATAGTTTTGATTAAGGAAAAAAGCAAAATTTCGTTTAGTTTACATATCTTCGACTTAAGCTGATTTTTATATTCATTAATTTCATATTAATAAAATAAAAAGTATGCAGATTTCATTTTTTTTTATATATTTTCATTGTGTAATAGAGCAAGAAGATTTTTAGGATGCCTAATTCTAATACCGTCAAATGTGACGATAAACCAAAAGTGGACTGTCCTCTCCATTAGTAGTCTATCTAATAGTAAGCTTAATATAAATTTTAAAATATCACTCGGGATTCTCTACTAGAAGTACAACGTTCGTAAAATTTAGAATGTTAAAATAAAATATCAGACAATCTAGATGTAGGGCTTTCTAATACGCTCAAGATTACTCAAAATTGGCCACGTTCTTAACAATAGAAAGAGGAAATATCATCAAACAATATTTTAATAATTGTTATCGTTTCCGAAGAGTTGCAGAATTATCATAAACTGTTATGAGAACATCTACGAAAAATATGAGAAATTAGAATAGAACACACTGAGAAAAAAAAATATATACCACCTTCCTCTAGAAAGAATAAGTGACAATTTTCTAAATCCCTTAACTAGAAATACAGATTTCTGAGTTATGCGCGTAAGGCACACCAATAAACTGAATCGACAAAATTATCGAGAATTTCTAGTGTACCCATTTCTAGATGGTGAAACAATATTCTGAATTCTTTAGACATTCTGAATCATTTGTATTGCGAGAAATTCTCGCTTAGTTTTCTAGAATTTGGTAATAAACCAAGATTATAGTTGCAGAAACCCGCCTCTTGTAGTCTCTGGCAGAGATTTTTAAATAACTTTGCCCTCGAGAATATAGACAAATGCTCTAGAATTCAAATAGGGGCTTCTAGAACTCGTTTTCCGAGGGGAGCAGAATTTATAAAGATGACATAGAACTATTTTTTCTAGAGCCACAACTTAAATTCTAGATGTCAGTTACAGAAATTTTTCTTAGTGCAGAAAGGTGTGGAGAAACCACGAGAGAAACAATAATTATAAAACACGGGAGAAAAACTCAGGGAGTCGAAAGTGTAACATAAAGAAAAAAAAAATTAGCAAAATAGTTGATATCTAAAGAAAAATAAGAACCCTATCTTAAGTTCCTTTTGAAAATATGAAGATTGCTGTAGGGCAGAAGACACCCTCCATAATCTGCGAATATTAAAAAGCAAATCTAGACAATTTTGGGATTATCACAAACGGCTTTGATTAAATTTTGTTTACGTTTCAAGATTTGATTTAAAGAAAACAATGTCGTTCAAGTATTTCGTCTGAACTGTGAAAGATGAAATTGTTGAATTGTTTCCTGGGGCAATTTATTTTCAGTTTTTGTTACCAAATATTACATTTTTTTTTCATTCTACTAAAACATTAATACCATTTAAATAGTTTTATTAATTAAATTTATATTTTCAATCCTTTGACTTTTTATTTTGCATTTTTCTGCAAAATTTAAAAAGTTTCCATTATGGGAATACAAATGTATGCACTAGTGACGTATATTCAATCTTTTAAAAGTGAAAATTACTTACTTTAAACACCTAATTTTAAATTTTTACTGCAATAATTCATGCCATATATAAATTTTTTTTTCTTTGGCGTGGGGGGGGAGGGGACTGAATTTTACTTTCAAAATTCTGGAAGATTTGAAGACTGAATGAACGTCATGACATTGTCCCTGGAAGATATAATTTCCCAGAAAAATAATGCGTAAAGTTACTTAAATTAGAGCTTTTACAGTAGAGTCATGCAAAGTACAAACTAATTGTTTTATTGAAGACTGTTTTTTGTAACACTCTTTTTTAAATGGAGAATACTACTTAAAAATAGATGAAGAGTTTTTAAAGTATCAACTAATAGTAGAGTTTTATCTCACATGCTAGAAACAGTTTAGTACAATTTTACGAGAATTTACTTTTTTAGATATCCAAGCAAAGGGTATAATTATTTTCTGCTAACCCTTTGAAGTTTTGTTGGATGTATTATTTTCTCATAATTTTAACTCCCAAATTCAAGAATTCTTCCACGAAAATTCTTGGTAAAATTGGATATAACTTAGATTAATAATTTTCTTTCTTTTCGTTTAAAATTCTTCGTAAAGTCTTATTAAACAAGCCCTATTAAACAAGCATAAATATCTTGCTCCTCAAATGGTGAAGAAATAAATAATCTTGTAGATTGATAATGTTATGTCAGTTCTACACTGGGTATGTTTTATTCTAATAATAATAATAATAATAATAATAATAATAATAATTAAACGCTACTTAGATTGCTAGCAGATGTTATCACGAAATTACATAATTTTGAGAAAACCATTTATAAATAAAGCTTTTAGTAATCGAAATTTTTGCTCTATATACTGATTATTATTTGAACTATGAAGAAGAATGAAACAGTCTAATTTCTTCAAACATTTTTAATAGCATAACACCAACAGGACTTCCATGCTTAAAAAAATAGTTAACGTAGAAGAGAAAGATATTTATAAATGAAAACAAATCTCAGTCACAAACACAAATACTATTGCTTTGAAGGATTCTTAAACCAAAATATTACACTATAGAATAACAATTGTGTCTAAAAAGCGATTATAATGATTTGTTTTTAGTACTATATCTGCAACGTCGTTGTTACCAGTGCCCCAGCTGCAAAACTGTTTTTATTTTTGGATAGCAATATTTTTTTAAAGAAAAATTCACGAGCTTCTGTAACAGATTTCTATGATTAAACGAAGTGGAAATTTCTACATAAAAAAACCGGTATTCAAAAATCGGAACGGTTGGCAGCTATGCAGTAGTGTCTCGTGAGTGACACTTTCGGTCATCTCCATATGAGTTGCTACAGTCAGTATATTACAATGTAATATTTATTTTTGTGATTTGCTGACTCACTTATACAACAAATATATGATAATATTTGAACAAAATGAGGTTTTTTTTTTTTTTTTTTTTTTTTTTTTTATGATAACGAGCTGTTTTTGGACAACACTATAGAAGAAGTAAAAACAATATTTAGGAGACGCCACTGTTCATGACTATCAGTCTGTGTAAACAAGGTAAATAACAACGTCTAAAACTCCCCCCCCCCCAAAAAAAAAAAAAAAAAAAAGGAAAGCAGACAGCTGTTTTAGTAGCATTTAGCGTACCATCTTCATGCACTGAAGACGGTACGCTAAATGTCAGCTGTCTGCTTTCTTATTACTTATTTTTGGCGTTCTGGACGTTGTTATTCTCCTTGTTTATAATCCCACGCCAGAACTTCCATTAATATAATATTAGTCTGTTTTTTCACATGTTCCTCAAAACAGGCACAAAAAATGCTAGATATAAATAGATCGAATTTCATATATTATTTTCTGTTCTAAGAAAATTACTATTTTGAATAACATAAAACGATGTAACTTATCAACTCTTATCTTTTTACAAAAGGATTATACAATTTTACATGCAAAAAAAAAATCTACTGGTAAATATTTTCAAGTCGTAAATATCAAATATCAGACACATATCATTGGAACTTATGGCGCATTGGACAACTATGACGTTCACATTTTTCCTTAGTTTTCTCAAAATTTGAATCAATACGAGCTTGAAGCCTTTAGATGCATCCCCGAGGATCGTATCCCAAGACTGTCCGAAGATTTCTAATGTCTACAACAGGCCTTAACCACACACATCAAATATGATATCACTGTTATTCAACTTTTCGTTTGTCTAAATGTGACTTTTTTTAGTCCCCCCCCCTCCTCACAAAAATAAGTAAATAAATAAATAAATAAAAATAAATACATAAAAATAAATACAATTATGCTGAGAGTATCACAAAGTATTGATAAATGGGCAATAATAAATCACTAATAAAATATTGGTATTTTAAAATCACTTAATAAAAATATATCATATGAAATATAGTTATAAAAAACGCCACTTATAAGTATCATATATTATTAAACTGTTTAACCCTTTCACTCTGTGGTAGAAATGAAATTTTATAAAATTGTATTCACGTGTTAACTTTTATGCTTTTTCGTTACCAATAACTATTAATGTAAATTTTTTATAAATTTTTGTTTCAGTTTTCTACGACTAAATTAAAATTAAAATTTATGTTCTATAAATTGATAACCATTATCAGCATTAATCATTAATAGGAAATCAACAACCATCTCACGTTCACTATTTTATTTATTTTCAAAAATGCTAAATTAATTAAAAAAATTGCAATTTCTTAGCTGCTCATAAATATGTGAAAAGAAAAAAAAATAGCTTTTTTTAATTTTCGATAATTGTTTTTTTCCTTTGGTTTGAAACATCTATTAGTTAACCATTTTAAATTGAGGTGTTATTTAATTAAATAAATAAAAGAAAAAGAAACAGAAAACATTATAAACAACAAAAAATCGAAAAAGTTGTTTCAAGTCAAAATTATAGTTCATGTTGTTGTTGTCGTGTGCCACTCGGAAATTCCGAGCCCCGGTAGTGGAACTACCGGACTTATTTTAATGCAAGAGGGTTGCGTCTTCCGTTATTAGGAACGCCTCATAGGGCGGAAGTACGACTTCTAGTTCCATAAGCTGGTGAAAGATGGCAGCACCAGCCAAACTCGAATTTTGATCCGAATCAGAGCGAGTTTTCACCCATGTTCCGGTACCCCCAGAGGTATAATTTTTTAATTATAGTTCATCATTTCTTTAAGTGAAATAATCTGGTGCGTCACATACAACTTTCTCTTACCTTGCAATTCAATAATCTAAAGATAGAATGTACATTAAATATTCAGACCAATAAGGTAAGATAATAAAATTTAATATGCTTTAAAAATAATCTAAATAGGTTTAGGAACAATTTTATTTGAGATATAATATCGTTTGAGGGGGCATCCCGCCCCTCTCAACCACTCGTTCAATTATAGTGCCTACAATTATTAAAAAAGAAAGTGAAGGCTGTCATTAAATTGCTTTTAAACTTTCCAATCTTGATCAAATTTTTATTTGGCAACCTAATACGAACTTCAAAATACCAGGTTTGCATTTCCTGCACTGTATTTGTTTTTTTGAATTATACTGATTACAGTTATGCATGCAGCTCAACCACTAAAAATTGGACTTTCGTAATCAGCGCACCCCAAAACATGATATTTTATAAAAAGAGGAGGTGAAAATAGAACTTGAAGAAATGATTTGTTTACAGTATGGGTATGAAAATGTTCTGAGCAGTGTTCGTCGACATATTAAAATATAGCAAAGCCCTTCCCTCAATTACATTCAAAGAAAAAGAACGTTTAGTTCAATTTTAGGTAGCCTTTATATTGTCTATGAACAATATGCACTATACACAGTATAGTGTACTTAATTTTAGTCTTACTTCAAAAACATCTAACACAAAAGCAATTACAATTCCAGCAATTACTATGCATAGTCACAATATATCCAAATAATTTGGATAGCCCTGTAAATGGATGATAAAAAGTTCCATACGACAATCTACTCAAAACATGCTTTTATGCAGACAATAAGTTTTGTTCATTTCGTTTTGTTTAAGTCAGTCAATAGATGTTACACTGTACTTGCCAGAAATTTCCTTAATTTTGCCCTTTTTGAAAAACATCTAACACAAAATGAATTAAAATTCCAGCAATTTCCATGTATAGCACTTAAATCTGAAAATTTGATCCAAAAACAATGCTGTCTTTACGGTATACATAGGTAAGAGAAAGTAAAAAATTGACACGAGTACATCATTAAACCAGCAAGGCGCACTCGTGTCTACAAAGAAATTAAAAATGACATGCATTTAGCTTACTATGAAACTTCACATGTTAATTATTATTTACTGATGAATTGCTGTAATTATTTTTTCTGAAATTGGAGCTTTTTTGACAATAAAGATGAGCAAGAAAGAAACTTAAAAAAAAAAAAAATATTTTAAAAATTTTAATAAAATTTTAATATTTAAAATGTTTGATAAATTTACAATTTGTTATATCTCATGAACTAATGGTTCAATTTACAAACTTTTTTCACTATTATAAAGAGAAAAGATTTATCTTCAATATGTCTTCGAGATTTTTAATTAGGAGTAAAACCTTTTTGGTAATCCAAAAGTTATGCATGAAATAAGTACTTTTTTAAAATTAAAATTAATATTTAAAAAAAATATTATTATAATCAGAAATCCTGAAGACAAATTGAAGATAAATCCTTTTTGTATATAAAGGTGAAAAAAGTTTGTAAATTGAACCATTAGTTCATGGGATATAACAAATTTTAAATTTATCAAACATTTTAAATGTTAATTTTTTAAATTTTATTTAAATAAAAAAAATAATAATAATTTTTCTTAAAATTCTTTCTTGCTCAACTTCATCGACAAAAAAGCTTCATTTCAGAAAAAATAATTAGAGCAATTCATCAATAAATAATAAAAACAAAAATTTGGTGTCCCGGACTCCCTTAAAACAAATCCAAAATAGTTAAAAAAACTGCTAATTACCATTATTGTTATAGCAAAAATTGGTTTCGCAGTGAAACCAAAGAATGATAAATGGTTAAAGTAGTGATAAAAAGCGTAAAATATGGTATATATCTCAAGAAATTCCTGATATATTATTGTATTATATATATATATATTGTATATATATATTTTTGTTTATTTTTTACGCTTACTTTTTGCATTAAACTTTATTTTATATAATATTTTGTTTACTTTAATACGGACACCATTCCCTTTTGCCAGAAACCTGGTGTAAAATTTCCATATTTTGTTGTCTATAAATGTTCATAATTCAATTTTATTTCCAGTATTTACAATTTATGTCAAACATGAAGTGAAAATCCATCTTTATCGACATTACGTGATGTTAAATTCAAATAGTTTTCTATTTATAATTCAATTAAATGGAGCGCATAATCCTTTCGTTGAGCTTTAAATATTTTTATGTTTTCTACTATGTCGATACAGCTGTTTTTATTGTGCACATAAGCCTTTATTAAAGGAGGAACAACTTAATCATTTATAGTAATAAATTCATAAAAACATTTTACTATTTTGTAAATCCTAGTAAGTAGAGTATCCTTTCTGTAATACATAAGTATACGTAAATATATATGTATAGTAAAGGTTATATATAAAGTATAATAACAAGTGTATACAATATGTATACTCTGAGTGTAATAAAGTATACAAAGAATATTCATACATGAGGTTTTTTATTTTTATTTATTTATTTATTTTTAAGTCCACCGTGATTTGCATAAAAAAAAAAAAAAAAAAAAACAACTTTTCATTTTTAGTTAGTACATTCTTAATACATCTTTGACACCAATTTCACGTATGAAAAAAAAAAAAAAAATCTGTAACCACAAAATATAATCTGTATAAATGGTTACAGACTTTATATGGTTACAGGAAAATTAAAAAGAAAATTTCCGCAATAAAAAAAAAAAAAAAAAAAAAAAAAAAAAAAATTAGAAAATTATTTACTACCAATAATAACAGTTTAAAAAATAACATTAACTTGATATACAGCAATTAATGTTACTCTGAAAAAGATACAAGCATAATACTTATCGAATTACAAAATAGAAAAAAACTCATATGAAACATAATTCGCATTTACCTACGCATTTATTTCATATTTACCTAATCATTTAATTAGCATTTACCAACAATCTGCTTTTACCTACACTTGAATCAAAACATAAGCACATCACCATAAAATATTCTTGGACCGTATGTGGTTTATCAAATATAAATTACTTGTTATAGTGCTTTTTTTTTTTCTATTCCTTATATCTATATTTTAAATGTGTGTATTCAAAACAGCATTAAATTCAAGTTTCTCGCTTGAGATATTATTTTTTGCTTTGAAATCATTTTATTTTTCCATTTACTAACAACCTCATGCTTCGCTTTAACAAACTAAGTTTTAAACAATAAATATTGTCGTTTTAAGCAAATTGTTTGAATTGAAAAATACAAAAAATTCTTTTATGAATTCAAACAATAAATATGCTTGTGCAAAAGTTCAGAATTTATTAACATCATTGTGAATATTAAATTATGTTACCTATAGTATCATATTTATTTAGCAAATAATAATAATAAAAATAATATAAAATAAAAATAATTATTATTTGTTTTAATGTATATTTTTTCATGAAAAATAAACACGTGCATGATTTAAATGCATAAAAAGTTATCAGTTTAAGCATAAAACTTTTTTTTTTCATAATACAGATTAATTACGCATTTTCTGACCAGTTACATGCGCATTATATAAATTTTTACCTTGTTTACAGTATATTTATTTTAGTTATTTGTATTTACAGAGAGCCAACAAAAGTCTTAAATATAAAAGTAAGAATATTAAGCTAAATATTGATGGTTATAAAATTATTTTGTATACAAACAGCAACGATGTTGACACTTTTTCTAACAAGTAAAACAATTGGCAGATTACATATATCGTCTGAAGTTAATTGTTACTTTGGTAAAACATTTTTTGAAAATTGAATTTTTAAAAAACGATTTATGTATGATCTATAAAAAGCGATTATTTATAAATAATTGTGTACTGATTAAAAGGCATTTTTAAACAAACATATGATTGCATTATATGTATATGCGTATCTCTCTTTAATATTAGATTGTATTGGATTGTTTTCTTCATTATCTGATATTTAAACCAATAAATTATTAAATTATAAAACAAGAAAATAATTTAGTTTGAAAATAGTAAATATAATACTTAAAAATTGTACTACAAATGTTTTTGCAAGCATTAAAACTCTTCTGAATATCAATTAAAATAGTTATTATTGCAAACATGTCTTAAGGCCATAGTAGTATATCAATATAAAATTATTTTAAGAGCAGATTAAATCTTATCACTCCAAAAAATGTAAAATGCATTTTAATTTGAAATCTATATACTGTTCAAGTTTATAATAATTTCTCGTTATGCATCATATATCTCTAACATATAATTTATATCAATTTGGCATACAAAAGTAATTAGATAAAAAAATGCAGATTATTTTCTTTAAATACTTGAGTATAAAATGATTTTCCCTATCGGAGTTTACAAAAAACAATGTAAACAAAAACATCTAATTAAACTCTTACAGATAAATGAACATTTAGAGTTTATGAGAAATAATTACTGAGTTAATGTTTATCTATTATTTAAACGATATTAAAATAAACTGCTTGGTTAGAGTTCATTAAATTTTGTTTCGTTAAGGTAGAAAACTGCGTGTTAAGATTTTTTTTTTTTTTTTTTTTTTTTTTTTTTTTTTTTTAAGCTACCATTGTACTTTATTATTATTATTTTGAATTTTTCCAGTTGTTTATTCCAATTATAATTGTATTTTAATGTCTCAATATATATAGACCTTTTCTAAAAAAAATTGAAATTGCTAAAAAAAAGCAATTTTTTTTTTTTAAGTTGTGATATTATTCTCTTATTTTGTATTTAAATTTTAATTAAAAACGAATTTAATGGATTATTATATTTTTTATTTAACTTATATGATCATTAAAAAATGAAGTTTTTGTTATACGTATATGAAAAATTATTTTTCTAATATTCTATTAGGAAATTAAACATAATAGGAATAAATTAAAATAATATAAACTGATATTTTAGCTTCATAATAAATAATTTCTGCAACTATATAATTAAATTTTACAATGAATTTTATGTAAATAAACATTATTACTATATACTGTATTTAAATACAGAAAATTGTTTCTTTCCAATTAGTGAAAATATTATAATATATATATATATAATCACTTTATTACTTAATCATTATTGCTCAATCCTAACAAACGTGAGATTTTCTTGGTAAAACTATCTGTAATTTTCCTATTTATTTTCATAAGTTTAGAAATACTGTGAATAATATATATATACAGTAGAACGTGGATAATTTGAAGTTGAAGGGACCAGAGAAAAATTCGAAATGTCCAAAAATTCGAATTGCATATACTATTTTGTCAAAAAGAAGAGATAAATTAAAAAAAATGAAACTCTACGATCAAAGATTTAAACATAAACTTTTTTTCTAAGAATACTGCTACCCCCCTCAATAAATCAATATGTATATATATATAAATTGTAGCTTAATTATTCAACACTTTTTAAAAAATTGTCAGATATTTTTGATTGCTTCTTTAAGTACAATCTTTGTGTTATAGCATTATGATTTCAACCTATCAATTAATACAAAAACAGAATCTTCTACATTAAACATGATTAAAAAAAAAAAAAAATCTCGGAGTTCATGCATAGGGACCATATCTTCTTCTGATGCACTAGGTAGGAAATACTCTTGTATTTCCTTATCCTTCTTCTAAAGACTATTAAAAAAAATAATGAACTTTAGATGAAAAAAATCTCGGGAACAAATTTTACATTAATATTTTAAAGGTAATTGTATGAAAAATTCGAATTATCCAGAATTTCGAATTAAACAAGTTCGAATTATTCAAGTTTCACTGTATATATGCATATATATATATATATATATATATATATATATATATATATATATTATATTTAAATATTCTTTATTAGTTAAAGAGCATTTTTATTTATTACAATGATTTTTTTTTTATTATGTTTAATCATGCACGTATCTGTTACAAGATTTTGCCTCTAATAAGTTTTAATTTAGTTGGATAAACTTGTAAATAAAGTGCTGCATTGATTGTTTGGTTGGTTGGGTTTAAAACCGCACTAGTTCTGCATAAATGGGTAATTGGCTATGATCTGGATCACCCCAGGGTGGTCCGGAGACATGCCAACCCGATTTTCATACTCCACGAATGTGATGGCTTCACCGTCTCGGTGACCCCAATCGTATAATTTGGATGGGAGCATGGAGAACGTTCTAAATTGCTGGGGTACGTTATAAGGTGGTACGTATAAAGCTTTAATGGGGTACGAAAAAGCTTTAATGTAAGTTTCTGTTAAAAAATGTTTTATCATCGATCTGCGTTGCTTTGATATTAAATATATATATATATCATTTTCCTTTTGAGACATATAATTTTTCGATTGATCTTTGTTATTTGTTTGGGTATTGAAAAGAAATTTAATATCAAACAATATTTGTAAATCTTTTCAGTTAAAAGGTTACTTGAATATTATTAATTGCAGTCTTTTAAGAGAGATGCAGTTTATTTTTTATTTTTTATAATGTAAGTAGATAGCAACTGTTATCATAAATTTACGCATTTGACTATGTGCAGTTTTAAATCAAAATGATATGCATTATTTTCAAAATCCTATGTTCCATTTCCTTTTTTGTTTATAATGCTTTAATTAAAAAAAAAAAAAAAAAAAAAAAAAAAAAAAAAAAAAAAAGGTGTGAAACAACCACACGACTTCCATTACCCACTATTACGCATATTTATACATTTTTGAGAGATAATGTGATCAGAAAACATAAAAACGACCTAAAGAAGTAGAAACCTAAAATTCTTCCGGTAAGAGAAACTTATAAAGACATATAAAACGAAGCTTACGTATAGCGAGGTAAAAAAAAAAAAAAAAAAGAGAAAAAAATGGTAGCGTTATTTTTTGAAACACAGATTTTCGAGATTTAAAGATCACCTACCTAAGAAGGATGACTGTTAATTTTGCTCTAATAACCACGTAATACATGAGAAGGAAATGTATTTATATAACAATTTTCAAGAAAATCGTTAGAGCTGTTTTTGAGATACCAACCTTTACAAATATACAATTATTGAGTGAAAAACAATAATTACATAAAAAAGGATATTTAAAAAAGAGTTAATATGGCGAGTTTGAAAAGAATCCGTACAGCGTTTTTAAAGGAACGCACTTGCAAGACCTGAAATTGAACTATTTATACAGGACGCCTATCAAGGTTCCTGAACTAACCAACTATATCATTCGAAAGGACATCTAATAGAGTGCCTATATAGCAAATTTGAAGAAAATCGTTAGAGCCGTTTTTGAGATACGGCCTTACGGTCCCACATACGGCCTCCGATGTCCCATTTACGTTTTTTTTTTCAATTTTCACCAAAATTTAGAAAATTCATCTGTACACTATACATGTTTAATGTTCTAAAGTTTTGCAGTTCTATCTTTATTAGTTTCGGAGATATAATAGCCAGAAGATTCCACACATACATAAACAAATACACTCACACTGACCAATTGCCAAAAACACCTTATTTGGACTCAGGAGACCTTGAAACATTTAAATTAAGTGTAATCGCGACATCGAATTTTTGGACCGAATACAATAATTTCATTACCTACGGTAGTCCGGTAATGGACAAAAAAAAAAAAAAAAAAAAAAAGGACTACATTCGTAAAAATCTATACAAATCGTGAGATGGTGACCTATAACCATCGCATGACTATACTTACTTACCAGTTTTTAACTCAGCGGTTTGTGCGACGACAACATATAACATACTTACCAACTGTTAGCTCCATTGAATAAGGAGTTTGAACTTTTTGTTTCAACTTTAAATATTTGAGTCCATAATTCATAAAGATGAGCATATTTTGTGTTCCTTTAAAATAAATTTTAAGCTCAGCATTTAAACCTCTGACTGCTCAATTTGTTAACCGAAATCGCTTCAAAAATTGTGTATTTATTATTATTATTATTACATATTTTAAATCTATATATATATTGGAGAATTGAATTATGCACTTTTACTTTCTAGAAAAGATTTTTTATAAAGATTTTTATCATGAAAAACTAAGCTGTCAGAAAATCCAATTTTAGATGTTATGACAAATAAATAAATAAATAAATAAATAAAAAATAAAAATAAGTAAATAAATAAATAAAATAAAAATGAATTTCAATCTAATTACAGTTAATTTCTATTTATTACATAATATAAAAAAGTGAACTGTATAAAACTTAAGAAAATATAATAAAATTTAATGAAAATATAATGAATCATGATCAGATATATGGCTATCTGAGGAGCAGTCCAAACAATCTATATGACTATCATTGACAAGACTAAAATCACTTTCCAAATCTGATAATTCTTTTGGAATATATACTCTGTCAATCACTGAACGTTTTCTACCAGCCATTTCTGATTAGAAAAAGGCCGCAAACATAGTGAAGGCAATTACTAAATACCTTCAAATGCCGCAATTTATTCGACGACTATCGACATGTGTTGGTCAAAACCAAAATTAAACTTCTAATACTGTATATAATTTATTTCACGGGTTAAACGGTGAAAAGAATGGATGTTGTCCTCAATAAAGGAAGAAAAACACATGTCCGTGCAAATTTGGCTACATTTAAATTGCCCATGGAAATCAAGGGATGAGCAGCCACAGGGTTAAAAAAATTGAAAAAAAAAAAAAAAAAAGATATATGTGACATTGCTTTGCCAAAGTGAGGGCCTCGGTTCTACGACCGCCTAAGAGAGTGCAGCTCGGCTAGTATTTAATAAATTTTGTTAAAATACTTTAAAGAACTCAGTGGAATTATCATCAACATGACTTACATTTACTGAAGAAATAAAATATAATAAGTACATTATTTATGATCGTCTAAATATATAATGTATTAAGGAAATAGTACCCCCATAGTTGCCAACTTTTCTAAATTTTAAATCATATGTATTACTAGTATTTTTATAAAGGAATATGTCACATATATAATATCGCAAATAAATAAAATTAAATGAACTGAAAATATTTATTGAAACATTCCGGTATGAAGTCTCAGTTAAAAGAACGGAGACCACTGACTTATGGTACCTTTCAAGTAATTCAAAATTCAAATTTTATATTTTTCTTTTACAGCATTAAAAATGCATTTTGTATTGAATAATTTAATAAAATGTTTTTTAACTGTAAGACAAATACTAACTGAGATATAAGTGAAATTGCAAACATCTTTCTTTGATATCGAAATAAACACCCTGATTAAGTAAAAAAAAAAAAAAAAAACTTATTCTCAGAATATAGATTTTTAGACTTAAACACATGAATTCCACAAAACGCTTTAAGTGTAGCTTCAAATAGTTTTTCCTTTCTAAAGTTTCACCTACAGTCGGCTGCAAAATTATTCGAGCACTAGCCAATAATTCCTATATTTAAAAAGTACACTTAAGACTGTTTTGCTAAGCAAATCCTTGTCGAATCATGTTCTTAGACTGATTAAGAACATGACTCGACAAGGATTTATTTAACAAAGCTGTATTAAGTGTACTTTTTTTTGGCAAGGATTATTGCTAGTGCTCGAATAATTTTTCAGCCGACTGTAATTATAGTTTTCTTTCTTTTTCTTTTTTTTTTTAAACCAGTAATTGTTAAGAGAAATCTATTATAAATTTTGAAAGCTGATTAAAAGGATTGCATTTCGGAAATTTTAATCTTAAAAAGATCTGGAATCTGTGATTAATAATGAAAATAAATTGTAATCATGCAGCAATGTTGAGATTCGAAATAAATTTTCGGACTAAATGAATATAAGAATTCATGTCTTTCAGTTTCTTACAATTAAAGACTACTAACTCCTTATATAATTAAACTGCACTATATGAGTCCCACTGAAAATTTTTAAAATCTTATATGTTTTGGGTTTCAACGTGCACCTCTATTCATATGTTGTATAAAAAAAAAAAAGTTAAAATGTATGATATGGTTCCAAAATGGCAGGCTGGGCAACTAAGGAGGGTAGAATAGATGTTGATAAACTGCAAAACACTTTTAAATTACTCTTCTTGATTCTTGTTTATTATAATTTAAGAGAAGAACTATTTTATTTCATATCCATTGTTTTAAACCGCTGCATTCAAATGAGTAATTTTTGTTGACTTTCCTTTCTTATGCAGTAGAAACAGTTTTGTTTGAATAATTAAAATAAATAGAATTTACATTGCAAACTTTTTGAAAATATTATCAATGAAAGGCATATCAATATGCAATATAAAAAATATAAATTATACATTTATCTTAATTACTTGTAAAAAAAAAAAAAAAATCTTAATTAAATGTTCCTGCAGCGGGAGCTTTAACGCCTAATAGGAAATCTATTACAATGATTTTTAAACAAATTAACTCCACGATGTATGTTAAAATTAATTTAAAGTTAATACAAATCACAAAGAGTTTACTATAAATATCGGCAAAATGATATATATTTCAGCTGTCACTATAACGCTTGTCCTTTGAAAAAATTAATTGTAATAATTGCAAATTTGCAATTTTAAAAATAAATTTTATTGATATTTAAACATCCTAATTTTTTTTATATTTCTAAATCTATTATTTTAACTTGAAAACTATGTTATAATGCTTGTCCGCCAAACACGTAAAATTTAAACCTTTTATAATTTTTATAGTTTGTACGACGGTTAAAAGTGTACGTTGTTTAAAAATTTACTATATTCTAAAACAGTTTTTTTTCGAAATAGAAAAATAAATACACGAATGCTTGCATACGTCCAAATTTAAATGTGCCATTTTCTACTTGTGTAAATTAAAATAGCTGATAAACTTTGTATGTTTAAATGAATGAAACATTCAAAAATAATTATTAAAAATACAATTTAGTTAGTATTTAAAAGTATGCTTTTCAATTTCTAATTCTTTATAAATATGTAAACACATTTGTTTTAAAAGAATAATAAAATAATGCTTTCATTAATAAAGGTAAACATACAAGTTCTTTCACAAAATTTTCTATTAACCCTTTAAAATTGTATTTAATAAAATCATATTGTTGTATAAAGAAAAACTTGGGGAAAATACGTTTAAAAACATATTGTTTTCAATCAGTTTAGCTGTGTAATTAATTAAACCTTATTTAGATTAATTAAATAAATCAATTAGTTAACAAAGACATTTCGATTAATATTTATAACTTTTTTGTATTATATGAATTTAAATTACATACAAAAGTGAAACATTTTCCTTTCATTATAATAGAAGAGTAAATATTTAAATTAAATTTTAATCACGTCACTTATACTTACTTTACTATTTGTTTAGTTTTCTTAATTCAATAACGTGTATGAATAATAAAACTCTTTTTTGTAGAATATTTAAAAACCTATAACACTTAGAAATCCTATCTACCATTGAAACACAGTTTTAAACGAACTCAATTGTGTATAACGATGCAAATCTTTTATGTTTTCTTACGTTGAATTGAATTACATACTCAAACATTGGCACGTATGTTTGAAACAAAATAACATATATTTGAATTTTGCATTAAAATTTCTTTCTTGGAACTTAAGTATCATCTTGTATTCAATAAATATTAGCAAAATGCTAAGTATTCAGTACAATTATTCTCCGGATGCTTTACTTTGCTGAAGTCAAAATAAAAAGAAGTAAATTGTTTTAACATCCTTTACACATTCATTATCTTTATTTTAAAACCAGCATTTAGGACACATAAAGAAATTCATACGAATTCCCATTTTATTCAAAATTTAAACAAGTTTCCTTTTCACTTTATTGTGAATTAAAATTGTGTAAAATTTGCATTTGTTTAAATGAATCGGAAATGCAGAGAAATTTATTGAAAATAAAATTATATAAGAATTTTAATGTATTCATTCTGTTTCTTTGTAAACATGTGCATTCTTTGCAAAAAAAATTAAAGATGTATGTCTTAAACAGTTAATACAATGCGGCTTTCGTTAGGAAAAATAAACATGCATATTCTTTTAGATAATCTTTCTATTTAATACTTAAAAATATGTTTCACTAAATTACAATTTCGTTCAAAAAGAGAACTATAAAAGTGTACGGTTATTATTATTATTATTATTTTTTAAATATCTTATCTGGCGATGATAATTCGGCGAATATATTGTTTTATTTTTTTCCATTGTTTACATAAACGTCATATTTTATGTTTTCTTTTATTTATTTATTTATTTATTTATTTAAATGATTTTTCATTCACTGTGCTCTATTTAATAACTTATACTTAACTCTCGATGTGTAGTAATTTTAATTTAAGTTTGACCTGTGAAATAGGCGAGTAAATTTTGGCGTTGCGTTTACGTTATTATAATTTTGAGTCATTTGATTACAAATTACGTACCAACGAGATTTATCAATCATATAATGATTCGACATTACTTAATACATTAATTACAATTATTCTATTGATTATCAGAAAATCTTCCCGTTTATACTCTGTAATTCTATCAAAGATACTGACATGTTTCCATTTTTATTTTTATTTTTTGATCTTATTATTGTCACAAATAAACATAATAAACTCTATCGCAACAGTGAATAATCATACTAAATACAATGTCTGCTCTAAAAAAATCTAAAACAATGTTATTTATGTTAAAAATCTCAATTTCACATTCGTCACTCTAGCTTTGTGCTTTAGAACTGTATGATATGTATTACACATGCTGACTCATCTTGTTCCTTTGAAACTTTTGAAAATTTCAGAAAAAGAAGGCAGCATTTATGTTTCACATTAAAACTAATATTAAATATTAAAAATGAAAATACTTTTAAAGAAAACTTTAAACAAGAACACAATTAATACAAAATAATTAATATTTCAAAAAATAATTACGGAATGTATTTTTACGTAATACTATTAGGTATTCTCACATACAAGTGGTCTTCTCAAGAGCATCTTGAATAAAATAATTAAGAAAAATATAATTTGTTTTATTTGTCTCTTATATATATATATATATATATATATATATATATACGTATATATATAATTCACTGAAATACAATTAACTTAAAAAAATTATTATAAGCAAAAGAATTCATAGTTTAATTTCAGTGCTGTATTAATGCGATAGAAGAAAAATATCATCCAGACAATTTAGCATTTTATCTTTAATTTTTATTCTGTCTTATTAGATTATGGCTGTTAAGGTATATACAGTCATTCGCAAAAGTTTGAGCCAGTAGCCGATTTTCAGTATTTTAACACATTGCATCATTTGCGCAGATTAATGCGTCGTCTCATATGCTGATGGCATCAGACGCATTCTGCTGCTATAAATAAAGGTGCCCGGCATGTTTATCGCCGGTTATTTATTGGATTTTGTCGTAGACAGTGATGTAATTATTGTAACGGGTGAAAAACCTTTACTTACCTTCAAAAAGGTAAGAAATATTGACCATGCATAAAATTGTATTTTCTGAACGTCAAATAAGTTCGAGGATAAATGTTTGCAAGACAGCTGTGCATCAAGCTATTAGTGAATTTAAAATTTCGGGAAATTTGTGGACTTTAAGAGTCGTGTCTTTTTCATACTTGGAGTAAGTTGAGATTTCCTTGCAGGTTTATGGGATGATCTAATATGGGTTGATGATCTAATATGGTTTATGAAATGATCTCTATTAAAATCTTTGACCAAACGTCTTGAAATAGTACTCAAACTGACATTGGTGCCTTTTGCAGCCAGAGAATGTCTAATCGCATTGCACGAGGTTCTTGGATCTCGTACGACCATCCTTATCACATAATCATCACGAAAACTCGTTTTTCTAGGGCGACCGCTTCCCTTAAGGTCAACCAATTTTCCCAAAATTTTAAATTTACTGATAGCTTGATGCACAGCGTTCTTGCTCACATTTACCTTTGAACTTATTTGGCGTTCAGAAAATACAATTCTATGCAGGGACAAGCTTTTTATGCAGGTCCAATTTTATGCAGGTTAACAGCTTTTTCGTAGTCCACAAAAGCCACACACGGAGGGAGTTCGTATTCGTTACTTCTTTCAGTAACTTCTCTAATTGTATGAAATGATCAATGGTACTAAAACCACTTAGAAATCCTGATTGATCTTCAGGTTGCGCTGTATCTAATTGATTCTATAAGCGGTTTGTCAGAACGTTCATCAGAATTTTATACAAAATTGAGAGCAGGCTGACTGGACGATAGTTTCTAATATTTTCCTTTGCTCCGTTTTTAAAGAGTAAGATTGTGATGGCATTTCTTCCAATCCTTTGGAACATCACATAATGTTATACATTTCTTGAATAGTTAAGTTAGACCTTCAATGGCTTTAGTCCCTGCTTGTCTTAAAATATCCACAGTTATATTGTCTTCTCCTGAAGCTTTTCCATTTTCCATTACTTTTATTACTGTAGATACTTCTTCCTAGTTTGTATTTGATGAGGTTGGTGACCCACAGAGTTGTTCTGGTGAGCTGTACAATTCGGAATAAAAATTTAATGCATCTTTCAGCATTTGTTCTTGATTCCGAGTGATATTTCCACTTTTTGTCTTCAAGCTATAATTCTTTCCCTACCAAGCATCAGATTTCTCTTTTCAGGCTTCAAGCATTTATTTTCTTCAATGTCTTGCTGGATCATATTACAACTGAATATATATATACCTATATAAAATAAATAAATAAAAATATAATCGAATAAAGTCAAATCAAAACAAAAATTAATCAAATTACATAAACAGTAAATACCGTAAATAATAAAGAGTTCACTGTAAGTAATAAAGAGCATCTGCGTATAGATTAGAGTATATAGCCAGCGTATAGTCTGTGTAATTAATGTAAATAAACAATTGATTTTATTGTCAGACAAATTAGGTATTTGTTTCAGATTACGTTTTCTATAAAAGTTGCATTAGATTATTTCTTACTCTTTCTTATTGCTTGCTCTAGAATCTATACGAGTAACTGTATTCACAAGTATTTTAAATCCAAATGCGAAATGACATGAGATATGATATCCACAGCGGAAGTAATATTACGAGATTAAATAAGATCTATAGAGCATTTACATTTAAGCATATTCTTTTGAGACATAAAATTTCGCTACATAATGAGATACCTATAAATATTTATGTTAGTGTAAACTATTACATGAGGAAGAATGTCTAAAAAGTAGTTTATATAGAAAATGTGAAAATCGTTAGACCAGTTCTCAAAATACACACTTGTCCTAATTCTAGCTTTCCATATTCTAATTCTCGTATTTAAATTTTCTACAAAATTACGTAAACTCATCTGTGCAACAGTTCTGGCTTAATAATAAACTTCATATTTCCAACTTCTTTGATATTTTGGAGATATAATAGTCAAAAGTTTTTCTTACCATTCTTTTCACACACAAAACATTAGCGCTGACGATTTTACATTAAAGAAAAAAAATGCGATTGAGATAGATTAAAACATATAAATACTTTAACGACATTTTTTTTAAATTTTTAATCAATTACAACATTTCCATTATGTAAGGTAGTTTTGTAATAAAAGTTTAAAAAAAATTACAGAAATGTAGATAGCTACAAAAGTTTGCATTATGTTGTCCATTAAAAGACCTGTTATCATTATTTTATTTTATTAATTTTTATGCCAACATTTACTTATAATTTGCTGAACAGACATTGAAACACTTTATTATTATTATCTTTATGTGACACAGCTAAATAACAGTTTCTATAATCTTCTCCTATTTTGATGGCTCTGATGGGATATTATATACGTTTGCCAGTACACTGAGGTATTGTATCATATTCATAACATATAACGAACTTGCATTACAAATGTCTAAATAGTCTGTATCATTATTTACAATGGCTTTCTGTAATTCCGACTGAATAGCTTATGATTTATACCGATAAGTTTTTATGCAATTATATGCAAATAATCAACATATATAGAACTCTAGAAGTTGAAAATAAAATCCACTTTATCTTCTTAATTAAAAAAAAAAAAAAAAAACTTTAGCCTCATAATTAAAAAGTACATTTTGAAATTAAACATCATCACATATTTGAAAATATTCAAAGGATTTTGATAAACAAATATTTCAAAATGCAATCAATGTATTTAAAATAATAAATACATGCAAAAATGAGTTTGATAAGAGGCATCGTATAATTCGGCATGATACTTTGCTTGTGTAAACACAAAAACCTTAAGTATTTCTGTTAGATGTAATAGCCATAAGAATATTTATGTAAGAAATTTGAATACCACTTGTTTTCTTATCCATACATAACGTAGTGAAAATATTATTTTGGGGGCAAATTTTAGAAATCGATTTTTTGTAATATTTACACCTTTGAGATATCCTTAATCCGAAAAACAAATTTTTATCGATTGGTTTGTGCGCGTGTGTACATATGTGTGCGTGTCTTTATATCTGTGTGTGTATTTCTTATAAGTATATCTAAAGAAAAAAATAGTAGTAGGAAGTACAAACTCGCAGTTCTAAATTTGCATCATATAGGAATGCTACAGAAACTTTTCGCTGAGATTAACGAAATATTTCGTGTACAGGGACACTCAAGAAAATTCAAATATATTATGTCTAGGAGCAAAATCTTTTGTAGGTGGAGTTTAACATCTTTAAACTGAACTGAAAAAAAAATAAAGTAAATATTTTTTTTTTATATATATACGCATAAAAGTAAGTTTCATTCAGAATGTGGTATGAAGATAATTCAACATTATTTTACAGGGATATTCAAAATAACTAGAATACAGTTGGATTTTACGAGAAAGTTAGTGCATTTCAGGTTGTGCTGTGTGTTATACATAATTATATTTAAGTACAGAATGGGGTGTGTACGTAATTTGTAAAAGATTTACAGGTCTATCAATAAATAAATGAAAACATTTTTGTTGTAATTTGTGGAAAAACTTTACTATATTTTACCATGTACAGAAAAAATGCTCAAGACTGAAACTTAATTCCCTATATACATATGATATATAAAGTATTTTTAAGTGAAATTTTCAGAGCTTTCTTTTTGTATAATTACGCATTTTAAGGTTCCTTTAATAAAAAATCAAGTTTTTATAGTTGATCTCAGCGCGTAACTGCAAAACAAATAACTGCAGGCAATTCAAATGCTGCATTTTGAAGTACATATTACGTAATAAGAAAGCATCACAGAACTGCCGATTTAAAGTAATAATTACAAAACTTTGAATAAACACTATAAAATGCAATAAACTCGCAACAAATGTTGCATTGAAAGCGGCAACGTACGGTGCGTTGTGGCTTTGACCGCAGCATTCCTGCCTACTCTGTTCGCCTGATGAAGGATCGTGTGTTCTTTCGACACGAGACAATTGTTGCGATTTTATTGCACTTTATGTTGTTTATTAAAAGTTTTGTAATTATTACTCATGACGTAGGTAGGATATTCAACCGTTGCATTCTGAAGTATATATCAGGTTGCTACTTAGAAAGTTTGATTAAGACTGATATATTTCAATGAGTGATACGGGTGAAAATTGTCTGAATAATTTTGAACATACATTTAAATTTAATAGCAGCTTTGAATTCTGTATCAATGCAAGTTCCATATTTAAATGAGCGGTTAAGGGGAGCAATAGACCCTCTCACACAGAATTTTATATGAAATAAATCTGATAATGATACCAGTTTGAATATTTGTAGCATATATATATATGCGTGTGTGTGTATGTATGTATATTATATAGAACTTGGTTTATACACAGTAGTTGTTATCTTACCACCAAATATGCAATCTGTCTCTATATTATTGAAATACACGGTAATAGAAAGTCGTGTGAGTTCCACACCAGATTATTTTCTTTTATAGTAAAGTAAGCTTGATAACATTAATAAAATATATTCATATTACTAAGAATAACCTTTTAAAATGTATTAGAAAAGCATTATTATCACAAAAAATCCATAACAACACACCTACTTTTTGAATATCCTTAGGATGTCCCTGTGAAATGATATCTTTCTTATATAAGATCTGGTGAAGATGTAATGTTAAAGTTAGTACAGAAATCAAAGCAACTTTTTTTTTTTTTTTTTTTAAGGGAACTTTCACGAATCTGAGAAATTTCTGCCTTTCTAAAAACTTTTAGCTTCATACATTATTATAGTCTCTATTTAATCACGAAACACTGCTAAAAAAATACGGTAATAATTTCTGTATAAAAATAGTGGTAGCAGCATTTAGGGTGAGCGAAAAATGGTAAAAAAAAAAAAAAAAAAAAAAGGCGGAGACTGCAAGATCTATCAGTTATATAGCAGGGTAATGATAGGCCAAGTTTTTTCTTCGATTTTTTCCAGCAATATTTTTCTTTTGGAATTTTAAATAGTATATTTGTACGATTAATTAAGTAAAAAATTATCCTGTAAATATACTGGAAATATTCAAGGAAAAAAATCGGATCTATAGCACCCTGTACAGAGCAACTTCCAATAGTGTATTTTAAATCAAGTGGAGCACAAACGTTTATTTTCAATATTAATTTTCAATATTTTTAAAAATATTGACACGATTTGTTTCTAAAAAAATTGTAAAACGCAACATTATACTTCAATTTATTTTCTAATTATATAAAGCTAGTAGGTATTTTACCTTAATAACATTTGTCTTATTTTGTTTTGTTTCGCTTTTTTAATAAACTTAGGCTATCAAAGTGAATTATGAATAGAGAAATTTTCTGCAGAAATAAGTCATTTGTTTTTCTATATTTAGACTTAATAAGAAATAGATAAGAAGCGTTGAAGCACACTCATAAGTATTTATCTGCGATATATCCAATATGCCTTTGCGAAATGAAAGATAGATTGGAGATAGTCCGTGACTGACTTCCTCGAGAAAATTAGAATTTATCAAGAAGAGAATAGACATGGGAAAAGTATTAGTTATCCGTATAATCGGAAAAATGAAGCGTGAAAAACATTTTTCATATAGTAAGAAAGACATTTTCAAGAGTTAATTCAGTTGTATTAAAATATGAGTTTGATTAAATGAAATAAGAAAAATGCTTAATGAAAATAATCCAAGTGAAACAAACAATATATTTTTCATAAACATATGAAGTGATTATGCATAGAGATTCAGAGATAGAAAGATGGTTTCTATTTCATTATGTAAAGATATAAAAAAAATGTAATTTATTTCACTAATGAATAAAGATATACTAAATATCCCAATTTTGAATTAATTTATGTATGTATGATTTTTTTTTATGATTTAGACTAATTACACATAATTTTTCTTACGAAATTTATTTCAAATTTTACTAAGTGCTAAATTTGGTATATACAATTTTTGACTTATCCCTTTGTATCACTCAAAGAGAAGCAAAATATAATTATTTTACCATGTTTTATTTTTAATAAATCAATATCATGTGATGCACTATGTTCATAGAAATTTAAAGATCGTGCCAATATCATTTAAAACTAATTGATCAGTAAAAACTAAACGTTTCTATGGATGAACTTATTTAGGCTACTGAAAAACATTTGAGGAACTTTCTATATTTAAATAACATATTTTTCTACTTTAATTAAATGAAATTTCTGTATTTTCTTCCTGATAGACAAAAAGCATAAACGTTGTCATCCAAAACTGTAACAGCTTAGTGGTTCATGTTATCTCTAATTCAATTAAACATTTTTTTGTTTGTTTGTTTATATTTTATGTTTGTTTGCTGATTCTGTATAGTTACTCATTTTAACATATTACGTGAAATACCAGTTACGTAGAAGACATATAAAATATGACTAAAATGGCTTCCTAACAAGATTCTAAGAAATTTAATTAGTGCATATATTTAAAATTGTCATAATGTTAATTACATACCTTTAATCTTTGTAAAACATTTCGATATTGTAACATATTAGGTAATTTCCGAAATATTAATTCAACATCGATAAAATTTTACAATTATGTCAAAAGCATTTAGATTTTGTACAAAATGTTTTATTGACTGAAATATTATTTCTACGTCCAATCACATATCCAAATCTTTGACCACTGTAAACAAATTAAATTTAGTAACCAATTTCATGTTTAACGAAATGTTAGTTCCGCGTCCTATTATATTTCCACCGCTTCAATCTCTGTAAAACATTTAGGTATTGTACCAAAACTTTTACTCATCGAAATATTATTTCCACGGACGATGGAGTTTTTAATCACACAGTTTTATTCTGTGATTCACCTGTAATGACAAATTGACAATCACATTAATTATCACACTTTTCACAATTAAGTTCTTTGAAGTATTTTAAGTATTGCCCATCAAGGAATATTTTAAAGCTTCTATATACATCTGCTGTTAGACATGGAATTAACAGACTCGAGTATAGATATGCGATTTATTCGCTTGTAAATTAATTAAAACTGAAATACATCGCTCATTTTTCCAAACATGATCATCTGAAAAAAATATAGATAAAATATTTTACATACTTTATTTTATTATTTTTCTTTTATATTTATGATAACGATAAATGCACAAAGCATAATTCAGTTCAGAAATTCTATCACATTAGTTACATCTAAAGAAAAAACAATAAAGTATCTTTATAATCAAGAGAAGGAGCGAATACAGACGCATATATACAAGCGTGTATGAAAAAATCAACCACCACGAATACTCCTAATTTTAAAGTTCAATATGAGCGTGAGCAATTAAAAAAATAAAAATAAATTAAAAGTAGTCCCTTTCATTTCACAAAGAAAAAGTATTATATTATTTTTACATAGATATTTTTGCTAAAGCTGTTTTTAAAAATTCGCCTTTAAAATAGATTATCTTTATTCGGAAATTCGTTATACTATTAAATTTTAAAATTTTAAATAGAACTCGGCATTCTCAATTTAATAAACTATCTAGATAAGAAAATATTTTTAATCTAATATATATATATATATCCCGGTGTTTTTTTAATCGGTAGTAAATATATTTGTTTTAGCATACGAAGGCATATATATATATATATATATATATATATATATATATATATATATATATATATATATCAATTTATTTTCTTTAATCTTTTTATTAACTAAATACTGTGTTTTGTCCAATAATCTTTCAATAAACAAAAAATATTTGGTTTTATTTGTTTTTGAGAAAACTTAATTTTCGACAAAATACAGTTTTTTTTTTTTTTTTAATCCAATATGAACTGTTAAATTAGTATTAAAAATATTTTTCAACAAGTTTTAAAAAAATTAATGAAAATGTAGTATTGTGTAGAAAATGTAATTTGTACATATTAGATATTATAAACGGTTAGATTTTTTAATTATTTATTTTTAAACATTTGATCTATTAAGAGATAAACTGAATTTGTAATTTTTAATTAGTAATGAGTTTATTTCTTTATCTTGCACGAAAACATGAGTAAAAGTGGAAAAATATGTAATTTCAGGATATTATAGCAAGGGCATTGAATACAGTTCAGAAAATAATGATATTATATTCTCCTTGCAAATAAAAAAGAAAGTGAACTTTACGAATTTAAAACTTTTTATTCCAAATGTATCATAAAAGTTTCTCTACCACGTACCGCTTATAGGAGAGACAAGATATATAAAGACAAAATAAAACACATTATTGAATGAAAAACAATGTATTCACTAACAATGTTAGTAATTAACAAAACAAAAAAAAAAGCAACAAGTTGCATAATCTTATTCATAAAATAAATAAAATCCCTCACAAAAAGTCATTTTGTAGAAATTTATCTTTTGTGACTGTGCATGCGCTCTTGTGTGAATTCAGGTCATACGCATTCAATGGATATTACACAAATGTTTCAGAATAGCATGGGCAGAGCTTTTGACATAAAGTGTTAGGAAGTATTGTGAAAGAAAAAAAAATCGGAATAACACACTAATAGCGCTCATGCTGCGAAAAAGCAAATTATTATTATTATTTTAAACGACTCCTCCTACTCCCCCCCACACACAAACAAACACAAAGGTACAAAAAAAAAAAAAAAAAAAAAAGGGGGTACATGTTAGCTCAACACTTTTAAATTTGTCGCAAACGATAATTATTTTTACAGGGAGTATCTTAATCTGATCGGTGTAATTTTTGTGCACTTCGTCACCGTAGGCAAATTTAAATCTATGTGTTACTTTATTATAACGTCTGCGAGAGGCAAGTATATTTGTTAAATGAAATTGATTTTAGCATCTAGGATTGACACTTAAAAAATCACTCCTCTCTTAGCAAGGTGAAATCACAAAATGTTGCTTTCGTTATATTTTAGCTTTTAAATATTGTAATAATAGAAAGTGTATACATACATATATTATATTGATGTAAGTGTACTTCATATATTCTGAACAATTTATTTATTTATTTTTTTTTTAATCGAAGCAGTAAATATTTTAATTTACTAAGGGAGCTATAAATGCCTCCAAATTATATGCTAAATTGCAATTTTAACACGGAAAATACCTTCGGAAATTGTTGATTAATTAAAATTTAAAAATAAAGAAAAAATGGGTACATGTACAAACTTTTACTTCAGTACAATGATAAAAATAACTAAGTAAATAAATAAATAGATAAACAAAAGGATTTTTAGAGTACTCTTTATACATAGAGATGAATTTCTGCTGTGCTGGTGTGAATGTTACACTTCCCAGACATAGGACACGTTTGCAATGAATTTTCAATCGAATGTTTAGTGGAATTTAATACTGGTGCCTATTCTTTAGAGGAATTTTACATTAGTACCGAATGGATTAAAAAGAGTAAAAACTGTTGATATATATTATAAAATTCAGATTTGCCTGATGTTGTAGAATATTTATGATACGTAATTACTAAAAAAAAAATGTAAATAAATAAATAAACGTATTGACTTTTGCGATACTTTTTTCCATGCAAATTTTATAGAAACAATGGTAGAATTAGCAAAGGCAACACTTGACAAGTTTGTAAAAATAGAAAATTTCAAAGAAGAGACTAAAACTTATGAAATGACTCTATCAAAATTCGTTTAAAAAGAGCAAGAGTCATCGGCTTCTATTCAGAAATTGTCAGAAAATAGGACTTCTCTTAAAAAAGTGCTATTTTTAATGTTTGATGAAAAAAAAAAAATGTAGCAGTAGAAAGATTTTCTTTGTGGTGACAAACGATTAAACAGTAAATATGTGGTAAATTAAGGACAACTTAAGAATTTGTGGTAAACTTGAACAATAGAAAGAAAGAAAAGAAACAAATGAGAAAAAAAAAGGAAGGAAACTTTGAGAAAATATTTGAAATCTGAAGCCGAAAAATTGCTCAAATGCACACAAATTTAAAACAGTAAGCAATTCAGATAGCGTTGGCAATTTAGTTGAAGAAAAATTCGAAAATTTAAACATTGCACATGGCTACCAACACCCTAATTCATATTCCGTAGTACTGTTAATACCCGCTTTTTTTTTTTTTTTTTAGAGTATTTTTCTTTTTATTTAATCATAATTATATTTGGAGAAAATTACTGAAAAATTTATTTAGTGTGGAGAAAGGAACGAGTTGTAAAAATGTTATAGAATAATAATTAGGAGGTTGGCTGCTGTTATATGTCACAAACCGCAAAATTAGTTATAAAAAAAAATAAGTACTCATCGTATGTTATAAATAAGCTATAGTTTAAGATTTTATTGGCGTAATTTTAACTATCTTATCTAATATTTTCTGTTTTTACTTCGAAAAAAAAAAAAAAAAAATATATATATATATATATATATATATATATATATTGCTCGCAATATCTAGGGTTTTCAGATATCATTTTGTTTTCAGTGCAAACATAAACATTATCACTTTACATATTTCAATTCAGTTTACGTTACAGTTATATTAAATTTGGGGTTTGTTTTCTTTATTCATGTAATTTGCAAAAAAAGTAACATAGAACTGATCTGGTATTTGACAAACATTAAACAAGTTTACACTAAGGAAAAATTTTGTGACTGACATCTAGAAATTAAATTTTGTCTCTAGTAAAAATAGTTCCATGGCGTTATTATAAATTCTAGCTAAATATTTTATCGAATTCTAAGAACCTGTATTAGAATTCTATAGCATTTTCGTATATTATCGCGGTAAATCTCATTTAAAAATATGAAAATAAATGCAAACACAACAGACGAGTTTTAGAACTATAATTTTGATTTAAGGCTTAATTCTAGAAAGTCAAGGAAGAATTCCTCACAATACAAAGGATTTATAATATTCATAATATTGTTTCACCATTTAGAAAAGTGTAGGCTAGAAATTCTCGATCATTTTGTCTTATTTGTTTATATGCATAACTTTGAAATGTGTATTTGCACATTAGCAATCCAGAAAAGGACTACTTCTAACTGAACAGAACAGAACACCGCCAATGGAAGGCCACCCACCTTTCGGTTTAGAGTGTGGTCCTGCAAGCAGGGCCTCCAGGGAAAATCCTATATGGGGTCGTATGAGCCAAACCCCTACCGTCCAGCGATTTCCCAAACCCGGCAGTAGGGAAAGCTCAGCAGGGAACGACCTCACCTTAATTTGAAAAATCTTTCAAGATTACAAAAGATATAAATTATACAATTGTTTGTGATTTCCATGAACAAATTTACATTATTCTGGGTTGTTAAATAAGATTTAGTAGGCTTTTCGTGTCCATGGTAGGTGTGATCTAATAGTGGTGCTAGATTTTTTTTTCATAAATAAAATTGTCTGTAAGACAATTAAATAAAGCAGAGAGAAGCTAACAGTAAATCAATGATGCTAATACGCGTGTGGTATAGTTGAATAATGTTTGATTAAAATATTGAACATTGATTTTAGTTGATTATAATTGTTTGGATTTAAAATAATTTGTTATAAGTTTCTCTAAAAGTTAGGTTTCTATTAAAATTTTTATTTAAATACAAATTATTTGGGATAAGTGTGCATTTTTGGAAGATATAGTGAAAAGGTGATCCCAAGCTTTTATTATCACATATACATTTTTCATTTGGTAGAACTTTTATTTTTTTTAAGTATGTTGGGAATTGACAATGGCCTGAGATATAAAACGTTGCTATTCTATTTATTGAAATAAAGTTAGTATCAACAACGTTTTGAATCGAGTAGGTGTCTCTGCCTTTAGGGCTGTAGGTCCAATGCTGTTTCCAATCTGATATAATCTTGTTTTTTTTAAGTAGGATTTGACTATTGTGGATGGATATGGGAGGGAGGCCTGGCAGTTAAATATATTTTCAGTAATGACTTGTTTTGCCAACGTATCTGCTTTTTCGTTGCCTGTAGTTCCCACATGTGCCCTTGTCCAAGAAAGATTGATTGTAAAAATTGTTGAGATTAGTTTTTCATATAAGTTTTTTATTAAGTTAAATTTGGTGAAGGGATGTTTGAGGACCTAAATTACTGATTTATTATTCGTTATTATAATAATTTCATAATGTTTATATAACGAGTCTAAGAACCAAGTTATAGCCTCGAATATTGCAAGTAATTCCACTTGAATAATTGTATTTAAGTTATGTAGTTTTATTTGGTAAGTGAATTCTATTTTTTCTTCAAGGTATACTGCAACGGCACAAAAGGTCCCTCCGGGCATTCGCGATCCATCTGTGTAAATTTGTAACGAAATTGAAGAAGGGTTTTCTAATACCACTATGTTATTGTCTATGTAATAGGATGGATGAGCATGCGTCGGCAGAACTGCCATAATAACTGCCACGTTCTAATTGAAGGCGGTATATATATATATATATATATATATATATATATATATATTCTCAGTGTAATATTTTCGAAATATAAGCAATTAAATCTGGGCTATATGTAACTCCAAAACCTGCCGCCGTCACAGTAATATTTCTGAAAGAAATATTTAAAAAAATACCCTCGGAAAAAAGTAACGTTGCTTTATATTTCAATGTAGAAACTAAAAAGAAGCTCGTTAAAGTAATTTTAATATGCTGTATCATTTTATTAAAATTATTTTCAATTAAAAATTAAAATATCTTTTCCTATTTTGAAAATCCATATTAATTATTTGTTTGTGCATGCAAAGACAGGTTAATTTTCTTTTCTTCAATATTTTATTCAATGAGTCTCATTTAAATATATATATATATATAGTAAACAAAAGCCATTGTATGAATAGTTAATCTAGAAAGTTAGTTGTTCGATAAAGAAAGGCTTTTTTTTATGTATATATATATATATATATACATATATGCATAAAACAGATAAAATTGCTTTAAATTTCAACTTTAAATTAATTAATTTATTTTTTATTTACAATATATTATTTTATCGATTTTTTTTTCAATTCCAAGTTTTATCCCCTAGATTTATGTATTACTAAAAATATTTGTAAAATAATAAACTCTAAGATAATGGGCATGAAATTATAAATTACAGAAAATATATATTATAAGTGTTTTTAACTTTTTATTTATTTATTTTAAATCAGATCAGTTTATCGGAAGAAAGAAATGATGACTTTTCGGAAACGGTTCGAAATTTTGTGGGTAAATTATTTTAAATTATGTTGTAATAAAACTTTCTACTAATTGGTTAATTATAAATACTGATTGCTTTTTAAATTCTAAATACCGATTACTTTTTAAATTCCAAATACTGATTTCTTTTTAAATATAATCTTGTTCATTAAAAAATATTAATATTGAGAGTATTAAGTTTTGAGTATTTATTTAAAACGTTACAGAGATGTGCTGCAATCTTTACTAAACATTTCATTTTTCGTCTTGTAAATGCAGATATTCTTAAACATAGTTTGTTGTCCGTACTCTAGTGAATAAATATATACAATAAATAAAATAAATGTATGTTTCATGTAAGAAAGTAAATGATATTTATAATTATTTTGTATCATACAGATAAGAATAAAAGTTCTCTGTTACATAACAAAAAAAAAAAAAAAAAAAAAAAAAAAAAAAAATTAAACGTGGACTTTTTAATTAATCTTAAAAAATCTATTTATAAAAATCTAGTAATACATTTTTCTCCAAACAAATATCACAATCTTAAGCCTGTTTTTAATACATGTATACACATATAGATAGATAGATAGATAGATATATTGTAAATGCTGTAAACTTTTCAGATATTGTAATGAAAGCATAAGAAAAAGTAACAAATGTTTTTAGAGTAATCTATAAGAAAGCTCTGTTGAGCCAAATGTTATGTGATAATACTTTCCAAATGTTTCGAACTGGTACGATTAAAAAAATCAGCCAGAAAAAAAAAATCACGAAATCCTACATTATTATTATTATTATATTTGTAATTAACTTGTCACAGAGAGCGGTAAAGAAACAATTCATCAAATAAAACATTCTCTTTTTAAAATGTTCACTTAAAATATCTTTTCCACCTATAAAGATTTAACATTACATTCCAAAGATAAACATTCATTAAACAATTAAAAAACATTCCTAAAATCATTACTTTCTAAATGTTTCAAACTGGCACAAAAAAAAAAAAAAAAAAAAACTGTTAACCAGGGGGGAAAAATCACGAAATCCTACATTATTATTTTTTCCTTTGTAATTATTTTGTTACAGAGAGCGATAAAGAAACTATTCATAAACGGAAATGTCCTCTTTTTAAAATGTTCACTAAAAAGACCTTCTCCACATATAAAATTACCTTGCTTTCCAAAAATAAGCATTCATTTATCATTTCAAAAACATTCCTAAAATTGTGTCATTAAACATTTGAAAAACATTTTTAAAGTTGTGTCATTAAACACTTGACAAAAACATTCCTGAAGTCATGCCAGGACCCACTGGGGGAAAGAGTTTCTACTTTCGAATCTAGTAAACGCAACATGCCAGATGCGTTCCCAGTTCAAGACCTCCGGCCTAGACGATCGAAGTTTTCTATGTTTTCATCAAAACTGCCGTAAATACAAGTTAGGACCCTTTATAAAGAATCTCCACTGAGGAATGCCCCCTCGCCTGGTGGAGGGTCCTAGCGTAGTTATTTGGCTTAATCCTAACAGCAAAACTTAATGTTGTGTCACATAAAGACAATGAAATATAAATTTAAATTTTCAAATTGGAGTATTTATAAGTATTCAGGAAATATCGAGGAAAACTTAAAAAAAAAAAAAAAAAAAAAAAAAACTTTGTAAAATATGTCTACATAATAGCACATATCATTGTTTTAACGTTTTTATAACTAATTTTTCACTGTTCAGACTTATGCAACGCTATAACAACGTCATGTACTACCTGGGATAATAAACAAACCATATTATGAAATAAGGACTTCAATGTTAAAAATTATTAAAGAGTTTTCAAAAGTATTTGCATTTAATAACAATAAAAAATGAATCAGTTGAATGTTTTATCAAATAACTGAGATTATTGTTACAATTTATATATATTTCAAACAAAATTACTTTTTAATTTATTAAAAATAAGTTTTTGAAGTTTTGCTGGTAGATTTGTTTGGAAATCATAGAGGATTCGTAGGATAATTTGCCTACACGAATGGCAAGCGTTTGGAAATTTATATTTTTTATGATATAATTTAATATACTTTCACATAATAATTAGATATTTGAAATTTTACTCATGAATTAAAAGGATGGTTCAAAAATACTAATGTATATATATACATAATAGGCTAAGGGCGCTAAACATAAAGAAATCTTATAAAACATCAGTGTGGTGAAATATCTTACAAAAAATATGAATTATAAGAATAAAAAATAAATTTAAAACTAGGAGTTATATGTTACTATTTTTATTATTATTTTTTTAAACTAATCTCGTGGACACAAAAATTGTACTGTCTACTATGTTCTTTTATAAAAGTAGAGATGCACAGTTAAGAACAATGAGCTTCTAATTTTTTCCATAATTCTTATCACTCTATTAGAAATTCCAACAGACTTTGTCGTTGAAAACTTTTTTTGCACGTACATTTTTGCCATTTCAACATTGCTCTGAATCACGATAAAATACCGAATCATATCTTGAAATATACATGATATATCTCCCATAAAACACCTTTGAAATAAATGTAAAAGACATTTTGACAAGGAATATAAATCAGTTTTTATACAGATTTTTGTCGCCACTAGAATGAAATAGGTACACTCGCTTTAAACATTATGCATCTGTATAAATCTCAAGGTTACAATCCATATAATTCAGAAATCACAATACTTATGGATTTGCATAATTATTGTCAATCTAGAATATCCCGCGTCATAAGCGAAATCAGTGAAATAAACATCCCTTCAAACTGAAACTACTTACCCTAATTATACTTGAACTGTCATAAGATTTCAATGGAGCATACATAATATATATATTATCCCAGTTACAATTCTATAAGCTGCATACTATATACATAACTGTCGTAATTTACAAGTACGTGTTGAAAGCTAAATAAATGATGTTTTAGCATAAAAAAAAATTTAACGCATATATTTTTTAGCAAGTTGTACAGATTTTTAAACTTAGTTAAAGGTTTTTGTATATAATTAGTATATTTTCTTGTTAGCTTAAGAATGGTACACTGCTAAATAAGATTACATAAAATCACTAAGATTTGCAGTTTAAAAGTAGAATATTTAAAATAATTTAAAACATAATTTACAGATTCTCAAACATCAATACAAACATCAATAATGACTCTTCTATTTTTATATTCTTATAAGTGATTTACAGAAATTTCGATGAAGTTATTTCCACACAAGAAACCAATGAATCATAATGGAAAATTCCAGGATTCAGTTCCTATTAATGTTAGAGCTTCATAATTTTCCGAACCCTAAACTAAAATTTTACGCCAAATTTGGTCGTCAATTCACCAATTTTAACACTAAGATCAAAATCTGCTTTAGCGATAAATATGGTGACTTGGTGAGACTAGCGAGAGAATTTCACGAAATTTAATAAGTCAAGGTTGCTGGACTTAGATCTTCCTCAATTTTCACAGAATTAATTATTTTGTTATAATACATAGATTTTGACTCTAATTTCGCCAAAGAATGCAAATGTAGGCCATCTAATCTCGAATGAAATCGATGCAACTATAAAGCTTGCATTTGTCACCGTAGATAACATTCAGACAAAAGCGATATTTGTTCTCTGTTGTGCGTAGATCTCATTATTATAACGTTTGTGGTTTGCGTAATAGTGTTCATGATTACTGTTAGAATGTTCATGAACCAGGTACCTTCCTTTTTATTTACGAACCATTTACTACGCACTAAAATGTCAATGTTTTCATAACAATACATATTTTTCAAAAGTGCATAAGGAAATCATGTTGTGTCCAAATGCATTCTTTTTTTTTTTTTTTTTTTTTTTTTGTTTACTATGAAATGGTTTTCAAATTGTGCCGTCTAGTTGCAGAACAAGTGAACTCTTTAAATTTGAAATATGCGTTTTTTCAGTTCTAAGTAAACGTTTCCGCCGTCTGCAAACAAGAAACTACACTAATTCCGATCCATCTCTGTGTTATTTGTGTTATAAAATCATGATGTGCTGCAAAACCGGTCAAATCCTATGGCTGGTGAGTTTTGAAGCCGGTCATCTCCATATCTGTGAAATCGAGATTCTCTTCTACCTCACTAAAGCAGCACACTTGTTCTTGTTGATTAAGTATAGTCGGTAACAAAAGTCTCCGAACACTAGCAAAAATTCCTATATAAAAATAGTACACTTAATACAGTTTACTTAATACTATTCCTTTTTTATGCATACAAAGTTTCTAATAATTGAATTTTGTGTTTTCTTCGACAATGGTGAAGTTTGTAGTAGTATCTTCTAATCAACCAAGAAAGAGGGAAGGTGTTCCGACGACGTGAAAATGAAACAAAGCCAAAGTTCAAAGGTACTATATAAACATTTTGTAATAACATAATATTAATTGATGACATAATAGCATCTTAGTTAGCTATTTATGATTACTTAATCAAATGCTATTAATTTAATAACATACCTATGAATATTTAGCAGGTTATAGTGATGTGATCATGTAAGCTTCTTTACAATTCTAACGATTTTCCACTGCTCTAAATAATACCTCTTGATTAATGAATTTGGGACCATTTGTGATTAATATTTGAGCTTGAAAATCTTCCTAACGCACCATAAAATCAATGAAAGCACTACCGGTTTCGAAAGGAACTTGCCGTTCTTCTTCAGGTGCAAAATACGTGCTACCACTTTGGAGACAAAAGCAAGACATGAATCTTGACTTTGCCTCCTTTCTTTTTCTGCCCTGTAATAGAACTTTATGATAAAATTTATATGATAAGGCACTGAGCAGACTTCACTTATGCCAACTATATATATATATATACGTATTGTGTCTCTGAGTATTATTCATTGTTCAATGTTAAAAATCATTGAACAATTTTTAATTTATCTAATGAGTACTTTTTTCATAACAACATGCAGACTGCTTAATCTATGTAAGTGGCATAAAAATGCTATTGATGCAACTGAATATTTCCTTGTGCAGATCATTAATTATACAACAAATGTTAAATTGTTTGAAACGCTCTTTATGTTTAATGAATACACGTTTCTATTAGAGAAAAGCTATAATAATAAATTAACGTTATTTGAAATAATATTTAAAATTGTTCCTTATTTTATCGTTAAGTAACTATTGAATTAATTTATTTGGTAGTAACAATGCTGCACATCGGAAAGTACAAAGAGTTTACAAAAAAGCATTTCTGTTTAAATTACTGACTCTTATATTCAACACCTTTTCAATAGTTTAATCTTAAAACCTATACAAATCTTAAATATTTAACAGTACAATATTTTGTATTTTAAGCTAAAAATTTAATATTATTTGGATATTTTTTTTTAAATACATCAAGTTACATGTATGACATTAGAGATTAACTCCATTTTCAATAAAATATTATACCAATATATAAAATATATCAATATATGTCCGTGATAAACAATTTATTCATAAATATATCTATCGAATAACAGAAAGTTCATAAAAAATGTTCCTTGTTTTCATCCATTAATTTTCAAACGGTGCTTTTAATTATTAAAAACAAAAATAATGTTTAGAATTAAGATCACTAGTATTAAGATATTTAATAAATACAAAAGATGTATACATTTTCAGAATAACCAAAATTCTATATAAAAGATACTTTCCGACTATTTTCTTGTAGTTTTATTTATACGAATAATAGTCTTAATAAAACTTAAGATAACGCAATACATCGCCTGCATTGCTGTTGTTAATCTTCATTATATTACCTTGAATGGGCTCAAACACTAGACCATGTTTTCTGCAAGTTATAAATACTGAAGTAAATCTTATCTTTTGTTTAAGAAGTAGGATAATTTAGAATGCCTTACTTTGCAATATTTACAAGAGATTAAAGTAAAGACAATATAAATGGCATATTCTAATTTAGAAAAAAAGACACTGAAATTGGAGTCTCCATTGGATTACAACTTTTGTAAAATGATATTATTTGAAATTATTCAATTAGCTTACGTGATATAAAATTACAGATTGCTTTTATTTCTTTTATTTTTATTTTTTGTTTGTTTCTTTGTTCTCCACTTTCATGCTAAACAAATTATATTTTACACTTTAAAATTATTTTGTAAAACTAAAAGTATGAAGATGTATGTTTTATTAAATTTATATAATAAAATATAATTTATATATTAAAATATAATTTATATAGTTAAATTTATATAATTTATGTAAAAGGCATAATATACTTAACCTTATTTGTCTTATGCAAATATTAGTAAAAGAATTGTACAAAAGGATTTTTTATATCAAGTTTATGCTACATTGCCATAACCAAGGGCGAGAATTTTAACTTGTAATATTAGTATGAACTTTTATAGAATTTCATATTTTAGTGCTAAACACTGAAAAGCGATTGGACTAACTGTAGCGGAGAGTATGAAATTTGGAACTATGCGCTGGCGTATAAATGGCTTGAGAATAATGCAACCAAAATTTTAAAGTAGTGGTGTGCTCGGGGTCTCGATGTATACAAATTTCTATTAATGAAAAAATTTCTTTTTTTTGAGCTTCAGTTTTCATGATTTTTGCAATTGCACTTTCTTAACTGTTCTATTCTAGATCTAAGCATAACTTACTACATAAAACCCAAGTAGCACAGGAACGTTCTGTGAACGTCTAATAACGGTTTCAATAGTTCAAACACCGTGTTTCGTTTAAAAAGAACGTTCTAAAACACGTTCAGAAATAGTATTATTTAGAACGTGCTGAAAATGTTTGATTTGTACCATCTATAAAACGTACAATTCTAGTTCTATATAGAACGTTCAAGTGTGACACCGTCATAACACGTTCTGTAACAGTGTAATTATAACGAATATGACAAAATGACTTTTTAGTACTATTGGTAGGGAAAATAGGTTAATCATGAAAATTTTTGACTTCAGTTTTTGATTTTTTTACACGTTTTGTGGCGTGAGGAATCCGCAAGTCAAAGGTTGGTATGGTATCTGTTAATGTGTATCGGCTTCGGCACCTATTAGTGTGATAACCCGTTAGTTCATGTACACGATATCTCAAGAACAAATGATTGCAGAGAGATCGGACCAGTTTAAAAATATCACTTATGATATTGATAAGAATCTTATTGAGAGATTTGCAACATTCTAATTTAAAAACTTCGTAAGTTATTCGAAATTTATAATTTTTAGCATGATAGAGAATAGAGCATTTTTTACATTTTCAGTTTAACGTTTTGTTAGCAGGTCAGTAAAGAATGCTTCTCAATAATCAGTAGCGGTGAGGTGAAAAAAAATTACAAAATTTTAAACTCATGGAAAAATTTTGTGGATTTTGTATTTCAGGAATCAATGTATGGAATTCAACCAAACTTGTTACAATATTAGATCTTGACCTAAATTGGAGTTTATTTGAATTTCATTTGGGATATATCGTCCGATAGATTGCGGTGCTATGCAATGAAACCCTCCATTTATGGGACGGCTATATCTCAGCTTCTATAGTGTACAAATGCATTAAACTTGATATATTGGCATATATCATCATAACCTCTGCTAATACAATTTGGATGTATACATTGTCCAACAGGTGGCGTTGCTAATCTGCAATTTAATCATTTTAACGGAAAAGCAATATTTTAACTCTTGTGATTTAACAATAAATTTTGTGATACACTGAAGTTATAAGTGAAATCGATTTTATGTAAAGCTTTACTGGTCCATTTTGGATGCACATCGGCCAACAGGTGGCGTGGCTATGTTGCAATTTAATCTCATAACGGAAACGGAAAATCTCAACTTCTGTGATTTATAAATATTGTGAATTTGGTAAGTGAAATTAATATTACGTAAAACTCTACAGGTTGCCTTTGGGTGCATATCGGACGACAGGTGGCACTGCCACGTTCCAAAATTTTCCATTCACAGAAAGGTTATCTATCAGCTTCTGTAATATATATACTCACCAAACCTTCTGCGTGACATACATTTGATATATATTATTGATTCAATTTGGATGTATAACGAGTAATAGTCAAACAGTTTTTTTTTTATTATTATTATTCATAGGACATTGTTTTTTCCCCTAGGAATAAGTATACATCATCCCTGGGGGATGGGGGAGGGGTGGATAAAAATTTTCACTATGATTATCTTTCAAAAGAATTCGATATCACCCTTAAAACGAATAATTGAAACATCGTTTTCTGATGATTTAAAACAAATTTACCGTTTTTTTTTTTTTTTTTTTTTTTTTTTTTTTTTTTCATTTGTAATAATAATAATAATAGACCCTTAGAAAAATACATTTTCTAAGATCTTCTATACAGCATAAAAATGATTGTCTTCTGTCATGAAAATCTATGCAATCCCCAGACCCAGAGTTTAGATACAAAAAGCTAATCACGGATGTTATTGAATAAGTAATATAGTGCTTTACGCGAGTTTCAAAGAAAATCACGGGAAAACTCCGAAAACCTAAGTCGTCGAGCGTGACCAGGAATCGAAACCAACACTTCCCGTCTGTAAGGTTCGAGAGTAGAACCTCGCGGTCTCTAATACTCATCGGGAAGTTACAGAAATGAGTTTTTTTCTTCTTTTCTTTAAGTTATGATTCTATTTAAGTTTAAATGTTACTGATAAATTATCAATATTTATCATGTTGTTAAATCATTACTCTGTTTGATTGGTCTTATTTTATTTTATTTATTTTCACTGAATATTTTGTTCAATACTGAAATATACACTAAAACAAAATATGCTTTTCCGTTTAATTCGAGATTTTAAAATGGAAAAATAAAGTGATCTCATAAGTTTTTAAAATACTTTATAAAAATTTAAATAATTGTTTAACTCCATTCCATTTTTCCTTAAAATATTGACTATATGTTTTCTACAGCTATAAATGCTTAATAAATTTCTGTTTCAAATGTTGAACTTTGAAACATGATTATTGCGGATGCAAGAAGGGAGAGCAGATGATAACATCGACATCTGTGGATTGCATTTATTTAATTTTCGCTGACCGTGCAACTGCAAAGTCAAACGCCAGGCGCTGGCGCCAGGTCTTGGGAAAGTCGTGTCGTTATGTGAGGCGGTAATTTTAAAACATGTAATCTGTTTTGTTCAGTTTTAGCGTTATAAAGACTAGGATAAGCTTTAGAAAAGGTAAAAATGTAATATTTTTACCCTGTAATATTCTCTATGTTCTATTTATTAAAGTCTTATTTTAATATCAATTAAACAATCATTTTCATATCTGCGTAAGTTCTTAAGCCTAACTTTTGATATTTGAAAGCAGCGTTGAATCGCAGAAAAAACTGCTCCTGTTACAGACAACCGCTTAGAAATTATGGATTCATTTTATTAATTTAGTCTTCTGAGATGGAATTTGTTAAAATAACTATTTTTGGTTATTATAATTCTGAATGAAGTATGAAGAAGTCACAAAGACTTTACAAGATAAGAGCTAATTTTAAGTGAATGCCCTTCCGACTGGTCATTGTGTATTTTAAAATGCTAGTTGGAAGGGTGTTTTCTTGAAGAAAATTCTTATGAAAATTCAGAAGGTTCGTAATTCTTTTTTTCTTTTCTTTTTAAATTCTGAAGTATTTATTTAATGTTTATATGATAATATATATACAATCTAGGTTATGCAAATTGCACATTTTTAAAATAATATCCTAAGTTTCACCGACTGACAATTTTAAATATCTCTTTACTGTTATTTATTAAATAAAATATATGAAATTGTTTAACTGCATAATTAAACAAAGATTCAATTCAATTTTATTCCACATCTTTATAAAAAAAAGATATTCTGCTTAAAAAAAAAGGACGATTTACTATATTATTTATTAATACTAATAATATTTACATTTATCAATTATTTAATATGCCATGATAGCATAATTACATCAAATGAGGTAAAAATTGCGTTGACTCAATTTAAAGAAATTTAAACATTTAAAGAATACCAATTATATTGCCATGTGGAATAAATTTAAATACCTGCAAACATCATTTTTGTAAACTGCTGCTGTAAAGTGAATATATTTATACACACATGCACTGAAATTTAAAAATATGAAGTATGTTAAATATTTTAGAAAAATATTTTGATTAAAAATATATATATGTATTTAAGTATTTGGAAATTTTTAAAATTTCCTCCTTCTTACTAATTTTTAATTTTTTGTTTCAATTTCTTATTATTATAAATTAACAATATATTCTAAACTCATTATTTTAGCGGTGTATTGGTACATTCATTTTTGAAATTATTTTTTATGTTGGAATATTAAAACTTTCTATGAACTTCAGCATTCAAATATATTTATAAACTATCCATAGACTTACAAAGTAGTACCCAGAAATGTTTAGAATATACAGGGCCAGGGATGGAACACGGGCGCAGAATTCATACAGGAATCCGTTTAAGAAATTTCTCTACCTATAATACCGTTGATTTAAGAAGTAGAAATTTTTTTTACATTGAGAGTGGTATGAATTCTGCGCCCGTGTTCCATCCCTGCAGGGCGCAAAGTCGAGAGCAGGCCTTTATTTGAGCAACAATTGGTCTCAGACGTCCTCCAATAAGAAAATGTATTTTTTAAAAAAAATGTAAGAATTCATTATATGACATGTTTAAATTTAAAAAATCAATTTACTAAAAATCACAAAAACTGATAATTTTTATACAATTTTCATGACACTAATAGTGAACGTTGAGTTCCAACCTAAAAAACCTATATAACACAAAAAGTTTCACTTTTGTGCACCCAAAATTGTCTGAGATAGTTAGTTTCAAAATTTAGGATTATTTCGCATTTTCTCGGGCTTTATTAAAAAGTCAATGAAAAATTCTTTAATAAACCCAGAGAAAATGCAAACAAAGTCCAATTAGGATTTTTAAACCGATCCCTTATTGATGGCCGAAATATGTTAGAAAATCCAAACTTTAAATATCTTGTTCCATTTTGGAAGAATAGAAATGAAACTTTTTGTTAGGATGAGTGTCAGTTTTTCTAAATATGACTATAGGGATCTGGGACTATGTAAAAAGCTAGTTTTTGCAATTTTGAAAAAATAGATATTTTAAATTTAAACATGGTATACCACAAATGCTCATATTCTTTAAAACATTTTGTAACTGAAACTATATATTTGCGACCAATAGTTGCGGAGATAAAGGTATTCTCGTCACAATGCTTTGCACCCTGTATTTAAAAAAATAAAATGTAATATATATATATATATATATATATATATATGTATAAATGAGTTTTTAATCTTAGTTAAAGCCAAGCAACAGATATAAGATCCCTGAAACCACATAGGTCAATGAGAAGGAAATTACAACAAATTTAAATAACCTGGGGTGACTGATTGTGATTTATTGAAACATTTATTTTTTATTTATTGATTTTTATTTTATTTATCTTCAGTCTAATCATAAATTTATTCCTATATAGTTAGTTACAATTTTAATAATTTTGCCGGTGCGTAAAAACCACATGAAACTCAAATCAAAAGATACAAACAAGCAACGAGGAAATAAAAAATTAAGACAGCACTTTAAAAATTTTTTTAGGAAAAGCTTAGAATGGTAGGAAAAAAAAAAAAAACTCGTCAGGGGTGACCCTTTTCATCGTTGAGCACCAATGTACGATTTCGTTCGTTAGCAGCTATAACAGCAAATTGCTAGCGGGCACCCTATCGTACAAGAAATTAATTGAAGTTAGAAATGAAGAATAAATTGGAATAAATTATTGACTTCAAGAAATCAGAGAATCAAACAGAAAACAACCATGAAAAACAAACATTAATCATAGGATGACGCATTCGGAATCACAAGGATTAAAACAAGCAAAATAAATCAAGAGTTTAGTTGTACATAGCAGAGGAAAAATAATATGATACAACACAGCAACAGGGATATAAATTACTTTTTATTTAATTCAAATAATGTTTGAGAAATTTTAACATACTTACTATTCCTTTAATTTCAACGTATATGCATGAAAAATTCCATATTTTATGACAGTAATTCCCAAAAAGTGTCATAACGTGTCTATATCCCTTAAAAAATTCCTTAAATTTTGCATTTTTAAAAAATTTCTTTTTTCCCCTAATCTGTAGATAAGGACTTTATAGTATTAATTACGAAACTTTGAATAAACACCATAAAATGCAAAAACTCGCAACTACTACAAACAAAGCACGGCTTCTACAAACAAAGCGGCAACGCATTCAACACACTCAACGTGCTTGTTTGCAGCTCTCGTGCCTACAGTGTTCGCCTGATGAAGGATTGTGTCAGTTGGTGCGAGTTCTTGCATTTTATGGTGTGTATTCAAAGTTTTGTAATTAATACTACAACTTCATTATCTTTAGATTAGGGGAAAAAAAGAAATTTTTCAAAATTTCAAAAATTTAAGAAATTTTTTAAGGTATAAAGAGACGTTATGACACTTTTTGGGGAAAATTGTCATAGAATAAAGAATTTTTGATGCATATACGTTGAAATTAAAGGAATAGTAAGTATGTTAAAATTTCTCAAACATTATTTGAATTGAAAAAAAAAAAAGTAATTCATATCCCTGTTCATGTGTTGTATCATTATTCGTCATCAGCTATGTAATTTTTACTTCTAAAAGCTCGTACTGAGGTGATTTTTTATAATGACGTCATATTTTTTTTTTTTTTTTTAACTACACTATTTTGGAACGTTTACAGTACGTTTTCTGGAACGTTCTGAAAATGTGTATAACGTTTTGAAAACGTTCTAAAAACGTTTAGAACGTTCTGAGACCGTATACATAGAACGTTCTCAGAACGCTTCTATAACACCGATGGTGATAGTTACACGTTCATTGAACGTTCTCTGAACCGTACTATTGTACGTCTTCAAGATGGACAGATAGACGTCTATAACACGTTCAAAGTGAACGTTCTTAGAACGTGTTTGCAGAACAATTTTTGAACGTTCAGAGAACGTTTCGGTGCTGCTTGGGAATAAGAATTAGAATATTAAAAGAAGAATTGGCGCTAGATTAAAACGCACGAAATTTTTTAACGTAAAGAACGCTGAATAGAATCATAAATGCAGACAGCTGTTTCGACGAAACTGAGATTACCATCGTCCATATATATCGTCGTATGCATACAGAAACACTTATGCACTGATGAGCCCTTTCCTTTATATGAACGCTTTATTTTATTCCTTTATTCACCAATGATGGTACGCTCAATGCTACCGAAGCAGCTGTTTCTATTTATTATTCTCTTGAACGTTCATAATATTTAAGGTTTTTCCTGCGTTTTAAGATAAAAATCGCTTTAAATGTAATGAAAATATTATGATTTTCGTTACTTCCTTATATAAAGTACTAACAGACTTTGCCCGCTTCGCTGGTCATTATATTGAAATTAATCCTCAAAACACCATTGTTTTTATAAGATAATTTAGAGCAGAGGTACGCTTAAAAACGTGTTTTTTTTTTTTTTGCTTCCCCTCCCGCCCTTAAAGGGGGGGGGGAGAGAAAGTTCACAAAATCACTTTATTGTGCGTGCTGGGAACTCATAACCATCCTGCAGATAAAAAAAAAAAAAAAAAAAAAAAAAAAAAAAAAGATTTTTTAAAGATAGTTCGGAGCACAGTTACGCATGGAAACGTATATTTGCCCCCCAACCCCCCAAGGGGGTAGGGTAAAATTTCATAAAATCTCAATGTAGTGTGCCTCGTGAGTATGCATAACCGATTGACATATCAAAAAATCGCTATCCTGAGATATTTTTAAGCAGTGTTAATCATAAAAGCGTGTTTTAATTCCGCCCTCGCCCTTAAAGGTGGGAGGGGGGGCAGGGGGAAGTTTCGTAAAATATCTTTATAATGCGTGTTGGGTACGACTAATCCACCCATACATAAAAATTAATCTTACTCAGATAGCTTGAAGCTAAGTTATGCTTGGAAACGTGTTTATCCCCCTCCCCACGTCTCCCAGGGGGTAAGGAGGGATTTCGCAAAATACCGTTAAAATGGTTGTTGGATATACGCAAATAAGCCATACACTAAAATTTGTGATCTCAGCTCCTATAGATTTTCCCGGACGAATTTGCAGCCTCGTAACTAGTAAATCGCCACCTTTAACAAATTTCGTCGCAAATCGTTGATAGGACGAAATGCGACGTCACAATCGACATTTCTACGGTGATTTACGCAGAAATTGGTCAAGGTTTGCGTTTTTTTTTTTTTTTTTTTTTTTTTTTTTCTCTCTGATTGTACATTCCATAAAGTAAAATGAGATTCATTTCTTATCTAACAACCGCAATGCTGAAAATAATATGATTGTGCTACTAATATTTATTTGAAAGACGTGACAGACAAGTATACATCAGAATAGTATTCATATTTAAACATTATTTTTCTTAATGAAAGAACGATAAAAAATAAATTTATAAGTTTCCTATATTAAATTCGGCAAATTGTAAAAATACAAAATAATCTAAATATTTCATAATGCCTTATCGATCATTGATACGACAGATAATGATAGTTTTTCTTTGCATTATTTTTAACCCTTTGAGGGACAAGGAAATATTACTGATTTAAAATCAAACGCCACTAGAATTCTTCAAAAATATTAGAAAAGTAAAGTTAATAAATAAAGTTATTCCTTTAAGTTATAAAAGAAAAAAATAAAATCTGAAGCCAATTTTTACAATTAGGAATTAAATCTTGCGTTTGCTCTACGCAAACAGCGCCCTGAAAGGCTTAAAGAAATTTCCTTTCAAAATGCTCAATTTTGTTAATTCTACATAATTACTAGAAGTTACAGCTTAGAGTCGTTGATGTAATAGTTAAGAAATACTGAACTTTTCGTTAAAATATTAGGCAGATTAAGAGATATTTATCGAGGTCAAATTGTTGTTTAATTTTTAACCCCTATTGTGTTAACTACGGTGAAAAACAAAGCTGATTCAGATTTTTACAAACTAGTATGTTATGAGTATCACAATACTTTTCTTCATGTTTTTCTATAACATTTCAAAATTTTCTCACTTTTAATTTATTTACTTGATTCTATAAAATTCTATTTTTAAAACAAATAGAGAGGTTCATAACACGTTATTTACTAAGAAACATAGGAACTGCATTGAAACAAATGCGAACTGATATCAGGTTTAAGCTCGTAGATGGAAATGGTTAATGTTTATCTATCTATATATATATATTTTTTCGTTCTTAAATATTACGCTGTTATTGTGCTAATCTTTTGGAACGTTCTTATTCATATATCTATTTGCAAGATTCTGCGTACCCTGTTATATTATATATGCTTTTTTTGGCAATTCCTTAATTATTTAATTAAATTTACTAATACTTGATTTGTCATGCTGCAATTTGTGCAACAATCTTGTGTTATTGCTTTTTTAAAATATTATCTTCATGTTGGTTTTAATTTCCTTTCATTGTTTTTACATCGTATTACTTTTAGCATTTTAATATTATAAATTAATTGTTTGAGGGATTTACTTTATTTTGGTTTTAGTTTTCGTTGGACAGTGATTTAGCTTTTATTTTTTATAACTAGAATTTAGTTTGTTGCAAATAACTTTCAATTAGAGTCCTTGAAAATGTATTGTATGTTGTATTTCTCCATTGAAAGGATTCCTAATGTTTCTTTTCAGAAACCTTTATTAATTTTCATTCTAGTTCTTCATGTGATACTTGGTTTCATCATGTGCAAAGTTTGAAAATGTTTTCATAACAGATTTATATGGATATTGATAAACAGATTTAAGTGTTTAAATATATTAAAATTGAGGGATTAATTTTTATTCCTTTTCAGACAAAACACAAAAATTACTGAGTATCATAAAAAGTAATAGTACCAGACATAAAATTATTGCCTCGTTAAAAAAAAAAAAAAAAAAAAAAAAAAAAAAAAAAAACCTTGTTTATTAATACAGCTATTCCTTAGTGGTAGTTCCAATTAAATAACCTCTAAAATTTTATTAAAAATTATATTTTTTTCATTTTTGTAATATTATGCGTATTCTAATATATGTTTGAAAGAATTAAAAAAAATTAAACTAATCATTTAAGTTTAAATGTTAAAGTGTTCAAAATAAAGCTTTGAAATTATTTTCCTTTGACCATATATTATCTTCTATATAATATCGCTTTGCTTAGATACATCTCTCACTATATTACACAGACATTCGAACAGTGCATTCTAAAGATAGCAGTTTACTAATGAATATATAATGAATTTCTAGAATGCTGGGATCAACATTTAACGGTAATTTAGGTTTCAACTCTCATAACATTTGTAATCCGATTGTCAAATATACAAATATTTATGTCTCTCCAAGTTCATATTTCAGTATTTTATGCTATAATATTTTAAATATTTAGTTCTTTAAGTCAATAACACAAGTAATAGTAGACGATTCGTTTATTATTATAAAAAAAAAAAAAAAATTACTTTCCGATCAAATATTTGAGTCGTTAAAGATATTTCGTCGCAAATAGCTTTATTTCTATCTAAATGGTTTTCTATCACTCTATCTTCCTATGTATCCGTCTATCTATATTTATAGATTTTTAAAAGAAATAAAAATTAATAAAGCCCCCCACCCCCCAAAAAAAAACAAAAAAAAACACTGAAAATTGATAGCAGGCAAAAGTATCTATCTATCTATCTATCTATATATCTATCTATATATATATATATATATATGAAATTATAATATATGTTTTCAGACATATAAAAGTTGAAAATATGTAACAAAAATAACTAAAGAGAAACCTACGAGAAAATTAATAAATGTGAAACAATTCATAAGTAAAACTTACTGCAAAAACGTAAAAGAAATGATTTAAACTGTCATATATATATATATATATATATATATATATATATATATATATATATATAATCTAAAACTCATTTATGTCATGATTAGAGGAGCCCTTCAATACCTCATAGGAACAATATGACGTTTCAGGAGCTGTTAGTAACAGTTAACAGCTTAACTCCCAACAACATGCCACTATAAAAGAACCTTACCACTTTGGTTCAGACTATCAAAATTGTACCTCTGGAGGTTCACCGAAGCGGAAAAGTCATCCCTTCCGTGGATGATCAAAATTGTGGTGGCATGTCTCCGGACCATTTCTTCGACTGCATTCCAGATCGTCAACAACTGCCCACTGCGCAGCACTAGTGCGACGTAAAACCCAACCAACCATCAAAGAAAAAATTGTAAAATACATCATATTTTATACAAATATATAGACGTATACAAAGATAGAAACAATAAACTTAACTAAAAGTGAACTAACAAATCCTTCTTATAAAGAACATCAAAAATAAGAAACACTGAGAGTCAAAATACAAACAACTACAAATCTTAACTGTTACGGATTGCAATTAAAATGTAAGACGATTACAACTTAATTTCGCAATGTTAAACAAATTGCGAAATGCTTCATCAAAACATTCGCATTTATTGCAAATTCTTTTAATCCTAGCAATTTGCGAAAATAAAATATCTTTCCAAATGAAAACCATTTAGTTAAAAAAAAAAAAAAAAAACTTATAATAAAAATCTAACAATTTATCATAAAGACTAATAATCTAAGATTCCTTAACTAATCTAATTTTTAAGTTCAAAAAATATATTAAACCTTCATTACTGGTATGACAGAATTGCCAAATTTTATAATTTATTCCGAAGCATTGTTATCCCCGCCTTTTTTTTTTTTCATACCACTTTTAAAAAAATGTGATTTTGTGTTCTTATTTTACTGTAGTTATATATTAGAGAAAATATTTTGCAAATAAAGTGGTGTGAGATAAAGGCGGGACTAAAAATGTTCCGAAAAAAATTCTTGTTAGTATTATTAAATCTTAATTAAATGTCATTAGAAACCTCTAAAAATCTATTACAATTAAACAGCAAAGATCATAGACAAATCTAAGATATTTTATATCATAACTAACTAATTTTTTTTATACAAATATATGAAATATATTTACGAAGACACTTTTAAAAAAAAACTTCGCTTTGGAATAAAACTAATTTGAAAAATTAATCAGTCTCATTATATAAAATATTTTCAAAAATACGAGACTTAACTAAATTAATACACGGAGTTTCTAATACAGTCTAAATTTGAACTAGAAACGACATACCAATGATTTAGCGCTCAAAGTTGGTAAACGTGAGGTGCCAGGTTCGATCCCAGGTCGCACTCGTCGGCCTAGTCGTTCGGAGTTTTCCATAGTTTTCTTTGAAACTTGCACAAATACGGGCTAGGATTCCTTAGAAAGAGGGCAAGCCCTGAGCCACTCCCCCTCGGGTCTAGGATCCTAGTGCAGTCAATCGACCTCAAACTTCACATCTCAACCCTACCTAGTGTTTTTAAGAATTATTTTGAGTTTTTGTTTAATGAAAATAATTTGCAGATTGGTGGAAAAACTTTTGATGGAATATCTTTTTTTTAGACGAAACAATGTAAAATTCATAGAAATTGTTAAAAAAAAATATTTTATCTCTTTCTAATTTAACTAATTACATATTTACAAGCATACAAAAACCCTGCCCACATTTTCTGTCAAGAAATTATAAATAACTAAATATTGTTTTGATTAAATACTATACTATATACAATTAATGCGTTTCAGTATAACATAACTGTTTCATTTATGTGTAAAATTTTAATTATGATGTTTAAGATGTGAATTAAAGATGCAAAAACTCAATAAAAATTAATGGGAAGATTCAAAAAGTACGTACATAATAACAAAAATTCCAATTAATTTTTTTTACGCTGTATTGTCTTATATTTAAGAACAGGTAATCATTTCATGCAAGGTAGTAATATTTATATATATAGAAATTAATGAATTCGTGTTTTGTTTAATCACAATAATCGTTTAGGTGGAAAATTTTTTAAATATTAATACCGCCAATTTTTTTAAACTATAAATCTTTATATAATTCGAAGATTCGTATTTAGAAAAGAAGTAAAATAAATAAATAATAAAAAAAAACTTAGGTTTTATTTACGTATTGTTTAAACAGAACGTTATTGTTTAAACAGAATATTTAATGATATTTATTTTAGGAAGTTCATTTGTTTTATATTTTTTAAAACAATATATGGCTAGATTTTTAAAACAATATTGACAGCCTAACATTCTGTAAAAATTTAAGAAAATACATGAAATATTCCATTTGACGGAATTATTTGATTCCAAAACAACTAAACAAAATGTCAAAAGGGAGTCTGCAATTTTAAATAAGTTTGAAATGAAATTGGTGCAACATCTAACGCGTAGACGACTCCCTAAACAAAATGTAAGTGTACTATCATAAAGTTTACCTTATCACTAACTGATCAACACGTGCAGCATATTTGCAGAGCGTTTTGCGAGAAAATTAGTCTGAGAATGGCGATTATTAATAGCAATATTAATAGCAATATTAATATTAATATTATTTTATTTATTTTAGTTTATTTTTTGATAGTAAAATATTTATATCTGCCAAGTTTTACGATTTGTCGAAACCGCAAAGTTTTATTAGAAATATTTTATAGATTTCCGTAACACTTTTCAATGACTGATTAAAATTTTAAAAACTAGGGGGCTCTGCCCCCTGATCGCTACTATCACCAAACCCCAAGGGAGGTTTCGCCTCCCCCCTAATGTTTTTACTTATTAACCCATGCAGAGCTCTGCTTGCCTGTTCACCGCTTTGTTTTTCACTAAATAGGAATATTAATAGTGCATAACACAAGACAAAAGCAGAAAAATATTATAAAAATCCCCATATTTAATCTCAAATTGAAATACATTTAATACCACATCATTATTTTTACTTATTTTTATAAAAATTATGCTGAAAATGAGTTTATTTATTTATTTATTTATTTATTTATTAATTTTTATTTATTATTATTATTATTATTTAGTAGACAGAAATGCGCAATATCTAGACCATTTTGCATTAAAGGTTTGGTATATGGCCCTTTTTATTTCTTTTTACAACCATGGATCCAGTCCGCAGTATCCCAGTCAGTAAAGCGCTAGCTTTTAATTGGAAGGCTGCAGGTTCGATACTTGAGCTGGCCAAAGACCGTCGTGTACACTAGTGGTGGCTGGTGCACATAAAATCCGTCGTGGACGCAAAGTCCTCCATGTTCCCATCAAATCTAAACCTCTGGGGATCACCAAAGCTTGGGAGTCATACCCTCCGTGAAGGATAAAAATTGTGATGGCATGTCTCCGAAACATCCCTAGGAGTGCGTCACAGACCGTCGCCAATTACCCATTGCGCAGTACTGCTGCGAGGTTAAATCCAAACTGTCTACTCACCTACAACCATGGATCATATTTTAATTTTCCCAAGTAAAATGGCTTCATGACAGAAAAACAACGTCACTGGAGAAACTTTTTTCAAGGTGGCAAACAGAGTACCTTCATAAACCCGTTGTTTTTAGTCAATAACTTCTTTAATTAAAATGACAGAAATTTCTAAGTAGCTGAACTGGCTACCTTGGAGTATTCGGAACACATTGATACCTCTCAAGACGCGACGGACCCTGCCCTCCGAGAGAAGATGCGGTCGCAGACGAAAAAGAAAAAAAAATCACGCCAGTGACAGTAACGTTTTCAATATATAGAGAAATCTGGAGTGACACCACTCAACTTTCCAAACATTAATTTACTAACGTTTGTATAGATAACGTAAAGTAATAAAAATCGTTATTTATATATATATATATAAAGAAAGAGAAGAGAAAAATATAATATGATGTTTCAGTATTTATCTCTATAGTATGTTGTTTAATTTAATCCTGTTGTACTTCCAATAGTTTGAGTCCATAGGTCATAATTGTAAAGAATTTTCGTTGTGTTCCTGTAGAAATCTATAAGTGATAGATTCACCAAAATCCATAGAGTTCAAGCAACAGAGATCTATAATATGTATATCAATTTTTAGATCAATCGTATAAGGCATTAATACGCTATAGCATTTTAAATAATTTCAGACCATAGTCCATAATGATAAAGAATTTTTTTTTTTTTTTTTGTGTGTGTGTGTGTGTCCCTGTAAAAAAACTATAATTGATATATTCACCAAAATTTATACAGTTTGTGTTGCAATTACTTGCAATATGTAAATAAGTTTTCGGTTTACTTGAAAAAGACATTTAGACGTTTTCGCACTTTAAAAATATTGGATCCGTAGACCATAATGATAAAGAATTTTTCTTTGTATTCTTGTAAAATATATATATATAAGTGTTAGATTCACCAAAATCTATAACATTTGTGTGACAATAACTTGTAATATGAGTATAAATTTCAGCTGAGACGAAGAAGACGTTTGACGCTATCGCACTTTAAATATTTGGACCCATAGGCCATAATGATAAAGAACTTTTCTTTGTGTCACTGTAAAGAGGACTAAAAGACTTATAGTTAAAAGTATACGTCCCAGATTCACGAAAAGAAATAGGGTTCGTGCTATAGTGACCTATACCATGTATATCAACTTTCATCTCATTCGAACAAAGCGTTTAGACACTGTCGTGTTCACTCACACATACACATACATACATCATTCGTAAAAATAGCAAAAATGGACTCAGTGGACCTCACATACATATATAAATACCATATAAATAATATAAATAAATATATAAATACCAAACATATATAAATACCAAAACCTCAAAGCCATATTTTTGACATTATTATAATACTTTCCTTTCATATGTATATTCGGAGAGTAAAAATTACAGAAATAGCGCGGTATTAAAAATGTGCAAAAGTTTGCAGATATGGTATAACATAAACGAATTTTTGTCGTATTTGTGTAACATTCATTGGAATTAAGTTCAAATGCCATATTTTATGAATTCTAGATAATAAAATACTAATTTTAAATTTTGCTTTAAAGGGTCGTGTCAGCCATGATAACTATAGACCAAAAATTTTTGCAGAAATAGCTTAAATGGCGAGAATAATTCCTTATTTAAAGCAGTTTTGAAACTCAGTTTTAAGCAATTTAATTATTATTATTATTATTACTATTATTTCTACCCGGAAATATATGGTTGAATGAAATTGAAAAGCCATTACTTACTAAGCAACATTAGCTGAAATTTAAGTGTTTCAAATTTTTCAAAATATAAACTTAAATTTAACAAATTAAGGCACAGCTTAGCATAAATATACAAACACTCATTCCAATGTGGTAATGCAGAATTCCAGTTATTGATTTTTTTTCTTTTTTTTTCTACCTGAAAATGAGTCATGGTAGTTAGGAAAAAAATCTTGAAAGAAGGAATTAAGAATGTAGTACATATTAAATAAAACGGGTTAAAATTTAGAACTCAAAGATTTAAAAATATTGAATACTAGAAGGCTACGCCCGCTTCACTGGTCTGTTATGAAATTTCATTTCATACAAGTATGTAAAGCAATAATTAAAAATAAAAAAATCCTTTCATACAAGTATGCAAAGCAATTATTTAAAAATAATTCTCAGTAAAGTTCGGTAAATTTTCATTTCGAAAATAAAATAAAATAAATAATTAAATAATTAAATAAAAAAAGCTATATAAATGTTTTACTCGGTACGTAAACCTTCATTTTATTTTATGTGGGGGAAAAAAGTAAAATTTACCGAACTTTACTGAGAATTATTTAAAAAAAAATTGCTTTACATACTTGTATGAAATGATTTTTTTTTTTTTATTGTTTTATATACTTGTATGAAATATATGAAATATATACATATTTTTTTTTAATTGTTTTACATACTTGTATGAAATGAAATTTCATAACAGGTCACTATATTCAAATGAATTTTCAAAAGAATTGGATCAGTATTTATTTTTTACATCACATTATAAATAAAAATTTAATTAGAAAAATTTATAATTTATACATAAATAAATAAACATTGAATTTGCTCTAGACCTTGCTTCGAGTATCCGCTGCCTACGGCATTTCTTTTTTCCGCTTGTGCTGCATCGGGGGGTCCAGGTTCCCACTGTCTGCAAAAAGGTCTTTCCCGGGCACTTCAATGTGGGTATTTATGGACGACATGTGGATCTTCTGTTATATAAGAACTACGATTTTAAAGATGGCTGTATCTCCGCATCTATTATATGTTTTTGTTTTTGAACCATGTGTTTTATAGCCCCCGTTATTTACACTGTATTACGATTTGATTCCGACCAGTATAACAAAATAAAATAAAAAGTAGATTTTCTTTTAAAAGAAATTCTATACATGAAAAACAAATAAATTTTAATTAGTTTAATCCTTTTCCACTATATACTACCATTTCCCCCCCCAATAAATGTTATAAATTAAGAAATAAATAAATAAATAAATAAATAAAAGGTTTTTACTTTAAAGGAATTAATTTAAAATGAAAAATAAAAAGTTGTTATACTATACAAATTATACACAAACATAACAATTTATTTATATTACATTACTATTTGATTTTCCATAAATATAATAAATAAATAAAAAAAATTCACCTTCAAATGAATGTATTAAAAAATAAATAGTGAAATAACCGTTGCTAAGATACGCAGATGATTACAATTAAAGAATTAAATTTATGAAAAATGAAGCACTAAAGCCAATATTTAAAATCGAAAAAACATTAATTAAAAAAATTCAAATTCGAAATTCAAAAAAATCTCGATGAGGTGCACACTTGCAAAGTCCCAGGTACCTGTATGACAAATTTGGAAGCTCTGCTATCAATAATGTGAGCACCAGAGTGCAGACAGACACACACACAGACACTTCTATTTATTTATATAGGTGAACTTCTTTAGGAAGATCAATAAATTATTAATATTAAATTCAGCACCACTGAGGAACGATTTAAAAAGTAATTAAGTTAATTATTATTTTATTATTATTATTTCTTAAAAAAAAAAAAAAAAAAAAAAAAAAAAAGTAGTTCTTTTAACTTTGACTTGTAATGAAGCTCTTCTCACAATTTATGAAACGCTTTACTTTATTATGGGATATATTTTTCGTTACAGCAAGCAAAAAGTAAAAATGAACAATTTAACCTAAATATGGATATTTATATTTGTATAACACAGATTAAAATGATTGTAAAATCTAAAAAGTGAAACCCTGTCTCATTCATAAATTCTGAAAAAAAAAAAAAAAAAAAAAAAAAAAAAAAACTCATGTTACTGCTTATAAAAACGGTCAAGTTTGAATTTTTTAACCAATCGATTTTAATTCAGTTTATCTATATTAATTAATTAATTAGTTAATTAATTAATTAATTAATATTTTTAATATTTTCATTTTTATTTTTTTGAACATAATCTGAGTGTTACGTTTTTTCTTATTATTTGAATAAGAATTTCAATAATATTTTTGATGTTGATAGAAATTTAAAATTATGCACTTAATTAGTCACACGATTAGAAAATTTGGGGTTTTATATATAAGGTTTTACTGTTACGTTCCTTTGAATCAGGTTCTTGATATATCAATTTCTTTACAAAAATGACACGAAATTATTATTGTGCATTTCAGTTGGAGATACAATATCAAGATTTCTATAATATTTATTATATGTTGTCATCTTGCGTTAACCGCTTTTAATCAAGGAAAAGCCCGAAGAAGTTGTTACTAGTACATTTCTCAAATTTTCTATAGCATTTTTTTTTCTTTTCAGTTAGACTAAATAATAATAATAAAAGCATGGCATATACTTATTTAAAATACAAAAATGTTTCAAATATCACAATTTTTCATCAAAAGAATCTTTTTAAATTTACTGCCAACATAATAAAAAAATATAAAATAAAAATCTAATTACGAATTTCGTATACCGTGTTTATATTTTACTAGTTGTTTATTTTTATTTTCTGCTTTATTTAATCGAGTAAAAGAAGTTAAGATTTCTAAATTATAGAGAATTTTATAAATATTCGAAATTTAGATAAAAAATATATTTAGAAAAACTTTTGTAACCGAATACACTAATGATTAATCAATACATACCCAGTTTCTTAAAATAGGAACAAGCAACTCAAGAGCTAACTGACACATTTCTATAATGATGATGAATGAAATCATTTTCTTTTTCTTTTCTGTTATAGTAAAACTGCACGAACTCTTTCTAATAACTATCTTTAAAGTATAATTTTGAACTTTTATTGACCAGTTAAATTAGCATTTTTTTTTTCCTAAATAACATGACATTTAAAAATATCTTAGAAAAATATAAATAAAGCTATGTTAACATTTTAACTTACGTTTTAGGGTGCTGTTAGAAAGACGACGTCACTGGTTAAAATAAAAGAAACGTAAGTAAATAATCCTTTTTCTTTTACATTTGGGAATAATCCGGCAATAATTTTATTTGAAGATATTTCTTAACATATTTCTTCATACACCATGCTGAATATCTCACATGAGTTTATTTGGGGATTATATACATTTTATGAATTAGAATGAGTTGAGTATGACTAGAGCTGTAGGAAAATTAAAATTTCGTAATTATTAAAAAAATTATTTTGTTTGAAAATTTGGTTAAATTGATTTAATTTTTCTCTCTCTCACTCTCTCTGTTTCTTTTACTCGTTATTGCAATGTACGTATAAGATCAATTTGCAAAGGATTATAAATAAATCACAGGTGTAGTGAGAGATTGTGTTGGTATGTGTGTTCTTGTGCTGCGTGTATGACATATGAATTCTATATAATTGTTTCCGTCATGTGAGAGTGGAGAGTACAAAAACAAATTTTAAAAAATAAGCGCATACAAAATAAATAAAAATTTGGGCTCATCTTATTAAAAATTACAATAAATGATGCTTAGGTGAGATAAAGTTCGCACATTTTAAATTAAATTGATCTCATTCTGGAACTCATATATTAAAATCTTTATAATTGGAGACATTAATAAAAGAGAATTGTACCATTAACTTTGGATGCGTATGTACTACTTAGTTAGTTGTAGGGCGGCTAAGGCGCCCGTTGAAAAATGATCATTTCATTTTATTTATTTCTCATTTCAAATAATTCAATTGCTAGCAAGCCCATGCGAAATTTTCGCATTTTATTTATATCTTCGCTATCTTTAAAATTTAAAATTATTATTATTATTTTATACACTCATTTTTTAGATCATCATGACATCATATAGACGCAAATTTGATATACATATATATATATATATATATATATATATACATATATATATATATACTTTATATATATATACATACATATATATATATATATATTTCACGTGAAAGCATGTTTCATTTTATGCTGAAAAAAAAAAAAAAGGCAACAATTAAAAGTTTAAACGTGTACCAAATGAAAGGGCCTATTTTTCTGAATCCGTCGGATTAAACAGTCGATCGCACCATCAGATTTTTTGAAATTAACTAAAGTATGAAAATTAGTGACTGCTTGCGTTCACACACAGAGTCCAAGGAAATATCTTAAGCCTTTTTAAGCGTGACAGAGTCAGGCACTTATGAGCGTAACTATATATGCTGCTGCACAACAAAGAAATTTTAGTTTTAAAATTACACATGTCTATAACTCGTATAATGTCCATCTAATATGGTACAATACCTACAATTCGTGCACTTACCTCAGTTGACCACCTTTTTTAAATGTACAATGTTTCCAAATTTTACGTTTTTTTTATTTTTTATTTATTTATTTATTTTTACTTTCCGAACACTATAGTGAGGAAAGTATTGTAATCATGTCAAAAATCCGAATTCGAGATTTTGATGTTTCTATACGTTTCGAGGTCCAACGAGTCCGTTTTCACTATTTTTACGATGATGTATGTATGTGTGTGTGTATGTATGTGTGTATGTGTGTGTGTATGTATGTGTGTATGTCTGTGAGTGAACACGCTAGCATCTAAACGCTTTGTTCGAATAAGCTGAAAGTTGGTACGTATATTGTAAGTCACCATAGTACGAACCCTATAGATTTTGGTGAATCTAGCACTTATAGTTTTTTTACAGGGACACAAAGAAAAATTCTTTATCATTATGGCCAAGGGACCAAAATCTTAAAAGTGCGATAGCATCTAAACGCCTTATTCAATTGAGCAAAAACTTTATACACATATTATAGGTCACAGATACTTAATCTGTATAGATTTTGGAGAATCTAACACTTATAGTTTTTTTACAGGGACACAAAGAAAAATTCTTTGCCAAATTTTTAAAAGTTTGATAGCGTCTAAACGCCTTATTAATCTGAGCAAAGAATTTGTACACATGTTATAGGTCACATTTGAACCAACTGTATAGATTTTGGTGAATCTAGCATTTACAGTTTTTTTACAGGGACACAAAGAAAAATTCTTTACCATTATGGCCTATGAGACCAAATTTTTAAAAGTGCAATAGCATCTAAACGCCTTATCCAATTGAACTGAAAATTTGTATGAATATTATAAATCACTGTTGCACTAACTATAAGCATTTTGGTGAATTGTGGCCACCACGAGACTTTCTTCTATATTTTCCTATACAAATTCACTCAGTAACAATAATTTAAAAAAAGAAAAAAGTGGGACTTTGAGAAAATTGTGGGTAAAATGTGAAAATTTGTTTAAGTTTGTCAGAATTTATAGATTTTTACAGGGACACAACGAAGAATTCTTTATCATTTTGATCTAAGGGGTCAAAGTTCACTAGCGTTAAATAAAACCTCGTGTGATATATGGAGAAAAATACTCAAACACTCTGTTATGGTTTTCTCTCTTTTGTTTGTTTAGCAACTCCTCTTTCTTTATTTTATCTACAAAACTGTTAGTTACTCAATGTTCGGAAAGTCGAGTGGAGTCACTCCAGATTTTTTTTTAACTGTTAACTTATAAAACATTTTGCTGTATTTGACGACACAGTTTCCGCCACTAAATAAGTTTAAGATGACTATTAAAAATCTGGAGTGACTTTCACCTAACATTCTTATAAAGGCAGGCTCCGTGAAAAGATGTGAAGTACTGTATATAAATATAGCTTTAAAAAACTAAAAAATAATTTTTGAAACAGTTGTATTTTTCATATAATTTTGCGGGAAGTCATATATTTCAGTATATGTTAGCCCACCTCCATTTTAATACACTATTTACATAAAAGAAAAAGAAAAACCTGACGATGTTATCTGTATACAATTATATGCAAAATGAAATCTGTCGAAGACTTTTAAAACATATTAATTTTTAACATATTAATTGTGGGAGCAGAGAAGCGCAAGTGTAATCGTTAGAAAAGTATGACTAGTGTGAATTTGAGGAAAATTATGTCTCTCATGATGTCAAGAATGTATTTAAAATTACTCTTACTTTTTATGCACGTTTTCGTTTATAAGCATATTTCTTTGTATTAAAAATCTTAAAAAATAATGTGCTAAATCTGGCAGTTTATTAAAATCCAAATAAAAACCATAGACAAAGTAAATTATAAAGATGTAGCATCCCTATACTTTCGAATACAGATTTTTTTTTTTTTTTTTTTTAATAGGCAACAGCAGTTAAGAGGCAACAATGGTAGACATGCTTACTGAGTGAATAACTGATTTATCGAGATTTTACACTATTGAACAAATGCTCAAATTAAAATGTTTGCGTGTAAAAAAAGAATTACGAAAGTTCTATTGTTATTTTTTTTTCTACTTTATGTATGAAGGGCGCATTCGAAAGTATTTCCCGGTCACTTCCCGAGTTGGGAAATGACGTCACGCGGGAAGTTCGGGAAATTAGAACTACCATATAGGAGCCATGTTTGTTTATATATTTGTTTCCCGGGAAGATGAGATGTGTACGGAAGTAGTTATATCTCGGTCATTTTTCGTAAGGTAATATGGTAGTTCTAATGTCCCGAACTTCCAGCGTGACGTCATTTCCCAACTCGGGAAGTGACCGGGAAATACTTTCGAATGCGCCCAATGTAAATTATTTTTTGAGATTTATCTCAGCTTTAATTTAAATACATAAAAAAAAGCGGATTTATAACTATATATTCAGCATATTAAAGAAGAAACTATAAGATTTGGAATTTTTTCTTGATTTGAGGTTTCTGATGAAGTTACACGCTTCGAGCTTCCCTGAACACGATTCGACCATATTCAGAAAATGTCTGTCTTTCTGAATTAGCAAAAATTTGCGAACACCGTACCTCATGAACCAATGAACTCATTTTAACGAAATTTGATACAGAATTGGGCCGTGGATTGAACTAGTGCTAATTAGTTTTTGGGATATATTACCCCACCATATGTCGCTACCACGCTCCGATTTCCTCTCATTTCAGAGAAGGCTCATCAAATACAGTACACAAGATATATATATATATACATATGTACTGCTGATTCAGTCTAAGTGCATATCAGGTGACGCTGCTATCATGCATTTTTATCCCATTTTGGGGGAAACTATCTAAAATTCTACAACGTATAAATGTACAAAACTAGACTGGTGAGATGGATATAACGTGAAACTACGCTGATTCACTGTTAGAGTATATCGGATGACAAATGGCGACGCTATACTGCATTCTTTTTCATTTACGTGAAAGATTTATCTCAGCGTCTAAGCTATGTAAATGCCTAAAACCCTGTGTGTGACATGTATGATGAATATTATTCTTATTGAATTTTCGTGTATATAAGGTAAAGTTACTTTCTGCGGTTTCTCATATCACTAAATCTCAACATCTATTGACAAAAAATGCTAAGGGGTAGGCGGTGGTGACATATATAATGTAAAAGAAGTTTTTGGATTCGTGAAAATTTTTGAGTTCCGTTTCTCGATGAATTTACACGTTTTTCAATGTCTTAAACAGAATTCGCCATTTTTTTGGAAATCGCTATTTATCTGTGTATGTATGTGCTATATTTGCAAAATATTTTTAACTCGTCAACCAATGGTCAGAATTTAAGCACGATTGAATGTTAATTGGGCCTTGATTTTAATTCCTGCTGATTAGCTTCTGAAATATATCACCCAATATGTGGCGCTATGTTATATTGGAAGGCACCCTATTTACGTGAAGGCTACATCTCAAATTAGTTTACCTGTTGACGTAATAGATCACGAAAATTGAATTTAAAAAAAAAAAAAATCTGGAGTGGCTCCACTCGACTTTCCGAACATTGAGTAACTAACAGTTTTGTAGAAAGAGGAGTTGTTAAACAAACAAAAGAGAGAAAACCATAATAGAGTGTTTGAGTATTTTTCTCCATATATATTTCACGATGTTTTATTTAACGCTACTGAACTTTGAGCCCATAGATCATAATGATAAAGAATTTTTCGTTGTGTCCCTGTTAAAACCTATAAATGCTAGATTCACCAAAATGCTTATAGTTAGTGCAACAGTGATTTATATTATTCATATAAATTTTCAGCTCAATTGAATAAGGCGTTTAGATGCTATCACACTTTTAAAAATTTGGTCCCATAGGCCATAATGATAAAGAATTTTTCTTTGTGTTCCTGTAAAATAACTGTAAGTGCTAGATTCACCAAAATCAATACAGATGGTGCAACTGTGACCTATAACATGTGTACAAATTCTTTTCTCAGTTTAATAAGGCATTTAGACGCTATCATACTTTTAAAAATTTGTCCCCATAGGCATAATAATAAAGAATTTTTCTTTGTGTCCCTGTAAAACAACCTCAAGTGCTAGATTCTCCGAAATCTATACAGATTGAGTATTTGTGACCTATAATATGTGTATAAAATTTTTGCTCAATTGAATAAGGCATTTAGATGCTATCGCACTTTTAAGATTTTGCTCCTATAGGCCATAATGATAAAGAATTTTTCCTTGTGTCCCTGTAAAAAAAATATAAGTGCTATATTTACCAAAATCTATAGGGTTCGTACTATGGTGACTTACAATATACGTACCAACTTTCAGATTATTCGAACGAAGCGTTTAGACGCTAGCGTGTTCACTCACAGACATACGCACATACATACACACATACATACACACATACATACACACACACATACACACACACATACATACATCATCGCAAAAATAGTGAAAATGGACTCATTGGACCTCGAAACGTATAGAAACATCAAAATCTCCAATTCGGATTTTTGACATGATTACAATACTTTCCTCACTATAGTGTTCGGAAAGTAAAAAACCTCTTATATGTATATATATATATATATATATATTTATTATTATTATTTTTAAACTCGCTATGTAAACTGTGTTTTATATTTCTTCTTTTCATATATATTAATTTTCCCTTACAGAAATACCGTTAGGTTAGTATTTGATTTGAAAAGTCAATTTTATGTTGTCTGTCCACATTATTTCCAAAAACTGTATACAATACGTATGCAATTTGTTGTTGTATGTTTTTAATGAGGTAATAAAAAAAAAAAAAAAACTTAAATATTTTTTCTACATTACAGTTTTGATTTATTAAGATGTGCCTTTCTCAATATATTAAAAAAAAGTAACGCCTTATACTAAATTTCAATATAATTATCTCGTTTTAATACCTGCATTTTTTTCTTTTTTTCAATAATTTGGAATTATTGAAATTTTTTTATCTGTTTCCTCCAAAAGTTTCAATACATTGAATCAACACATGCGATGCATTTTTCTTATGTAAATGTGTTTTCCAAAACAAATTTTACTTTAAAAACAACTGTTCTAATAAATAAAATATGAGAATGTTCGACTTCACATAAAAAAACAAACGAATTTTCAAAACATATTTTTAACGCTCTATATAACGCTTTTATAAAGGCTTGTGACAAATTAATTTTATTTGACAAAACAAAATTTTCAAGAAAAAAAAAAAAAATACCAGACTAAGTTTCCTGGAAAATAGTGAGAGATTAAATGCAGTAATATATGCATTTAGAAATTGCTTGAGTAGGTGCTCCTACACAAATAATCCTTTATGAAGAAGGGCATTCACGTTTTACTATTTTAGCATTCATATATATTTCAACCTATTAACAAGCTTGATTTTTAAAAGCATGCTTAAGAGTCTTTTCGTTTTTCAAGCACTATAGATCTTTATTCATAAATTTATTTCCTTTTTACTTTCTTCGTAAAACAACTACAAGTGCTAGATTCTCCGAAATCTATACAGATTGAGTATTTGTGACCTATAATATGTGTATAAAATTTTTGCTCAATTGAATAAGGCATTTAGATGCTATCGCACTTTTAAGATTTTGCTCCTATAGGCCATAATGATAAAGAATTTTTCCTTGTGTCCCTGTAAAAAAAATATAAGTGCTATATTTACCAAAATCTATAGGGTTCGTACTATGGTGACTTACAATATACGTACCAACTTTCAGGTTATTCGAACGAAGCGTTTAGACGCTAGCGTGTTCACTCACAGACATACGCACATACATACACACATACATACACACATACATACACACACACATACATACATCATCGCAAAAATAGTGAAAATGGACTCATTGGACCTCGAAACGTATAGAAACATCAAAATCTCCAATTCGGATTTTTGACATGATTACAATACTTTCCTCACTATAGTGTTCGGAAAGTAAAAAACCTCTTATATGTATATATATATATATGTATTTATTATTATTATTTTTAAACTCGCTATGTAAACTGTGTTTTATATTTCTTCTTTACATATATATTAATTTTCCCTTACAGAAATACCGTTAGGTTAGTATTTGATTTGAAAAGTCAATTTTATGTTGTCTGTCCACATTATTTCCAAAAACTGTATACAATACGTATGCAATTTGTTGTTGTATGTTTTTAATGAGGTAATAAAAAAAAAAAAAAAAAAAAAAAAAAAAAAAAAAACTTAAATATTTTTTCTACATTACAGTTTTGATTTATTAAGATGTGCCTTTCTCAATATATTAAAAAAAAGTAACGCCTTATACTAAATTTCAATATAATTATCTCGTTTTAATACCTGCATTTTTTTCTTTTTTTCAATAATTTGTAATTATTGAAATTTTTTTATCTGTTTCCTCCAAAAGTTTCAATACATTGAATCAACACATGCGATGCATTTTTCTTATGTAAATGTGTTTTCCAAAACAAATTTTACTTTAAAAACAACTGTTCTAATAAATAAAATATGAGAAAGTTCGACTTCACATAAAAAAACAAACGAATTTTCAAAACACATTTTTAACGCTCTATATAACGCTTTTATAAAGGCTTGTGACAAATTAATTTTATTTGACAAAACAAAATTTTCAAGAAAAAAAAAAAAAAAATACCAGACTAAGTTTCCTGGAAAATAGTGAGAGATTAAATGCAGTAATATATGCATTTAGAAATTGCTTGAGTAGGTGCTCCTACACAAATAATCCTTTATGAAGAAGGGCATTCACGTTTTACTATTTTAGCATCCATATATATTTCAACCTATTAACAAGCTTGATTTTTAAAAGCATGCTTAAGAGTCTTTTCGTTTTTCAAGCACTATAGATCTTTATTCATAAATTTATTTCCTTTTTACTTTCTTCTATATGTATATATTGAGAAAGTATTGGATTTGTGAAAATTTTCGAACTCCAGTTTTCGATGGATTTACACGTTTTCGGATGTCCTGAACATGATTTGACTGTTTTTAAAAAATGTTTGTCTGTCTGTCAGTCTATGTGTGTGTCTGTCTGTGTGTGTGTATCACAAATTTTGTGGACGCTGTAACTCACGAACCAATGCACGAAATTTAACCAAACTTGGTATTTAGTTGAACCCTGACATAAACTGGTGCTGTTTGGAACTGGTGCTGTTTGTTTTGCGCTGTGATCGCATTTTTTCTGAACTTTAACATGACAGTTTGTGACAAAATGTCGTATATATGTACATAATGAGAGTTATTTTAAACGTGTGATTGTAAAATTAATATGAATTGTTTATAATAGTAGTAGTTAACCAGTAAAAAAAAAAAGTGCATGTGGTAGCATCGCTTCCCCCCTGGGGGGGGGGGTATATTTACAATATGGGTGTATTTCGAGAGATCTCGTCAAAACCTTTAAAATGAATTGTTGAACTACAGATCTGTGATAATTTAAAACAAAGATATAGATTTTTTTTAATTTTTTTTTTAAATCTTTTAACGAAAAAATAAACTTTAAAAAAAATCGTATTTCATTTGATATTTTGCAAAAAATTGACTTTGTTTCAGCATTTAGTGATATGTACTGTCAGATAAAAATCGTCTGCATTTATAATGGAAAATAATTTAATAATTTAATATATAATTTGTAGTTAATTGATTTTTTGTAAAAATAAATAGAAGAAAGTCATATGGTGGTCACATCATACTAGTTCTACATAAAACCCATAATTGATTTAAATAGAAATAATCCTTAAATAATCTAAATTAGTAATAATGACATTTAGGTACAAATAAATGGTATTACGAATTTTTAAAATACGTAGGAAAAATTTAAATATTTTTGGTGTATTAATTGAAAATGAATTCTGGCTTTTCGAGCTTAAAATTCAAAAAAGGAATCTATTTTCAAGAAACAGAAATAGATTAAACATGCAAACAAAAAATTCACTTTCATTTTAGTACATATGAGTGTATTTTTAAAGCAAAATATTAATTTTTTATTAAATCTTAGGTTAATATTATCTAATAAGTTTAATATTTGGTGAAATTTTTGATTTTAATACAATATATATATATATATATAAAGTGTTTAAAGTGAAAAAATCGCATTAATTAATAACAAAATTTTTAATGTTGAAATATTTTTGTTCTGAAAATATATATTCATAAAAGTACGTACTTTCTTGAGTTTTATAGAAAAGAACTCGTATAGGAAAAAAAAATACTATAAAATTTTTGTTTTCCTAAAATGGAAGTTTTTTGAAATTTGATTTAAATTTAAATTTATTAAATCTGGATATAGTTCTTCGATGTAACCTAAAAAGCTCTTTTTAAATGTTATACGCATAGCTCGTTATACGCATAGCAACATTAAAAATGCTAGATTTTTTCTTGCGTAAAATAATCGGTATATGCAAATGTATAAATAATATTAGGTAATATTACCTTGCTTCTGTCCGAAATCAATTTTTCCTATTTGTTTCTATAAATTCTTATATAAATAATCGTAATTTGTAACACCCATCGAAATGAAACTGTACACCGAAATCGTCTCCAACAAATAAAAATTGCCACATATGAAGAAATAAACTGACAAAAATTCTAGTTGCGTTCGGAAACGATGAAATAGTTTTGGTAAAATAAATAAATATATAAATGAAAAATAAATAAATAAATAAACACTATGCTAAGGTTGCTACATAATAAGATATGAGGCTTTAAACATACAATGCAGATACTCATAGCTATGCATTTAACGGTTAATTTGCTATTAAAAATAAACTTATTAAATGGTTCCAAATTCTGGGTATATTATTGAAAAGCAGAATTATAAAAATTATATTACTATTTTAATCGCATAATTCTCACAAGTTATACTCATGTTCCATTCAAGTTATACTCAAGTAAATCGATTAATTATAAGAAAAAAAAAAATAACAGGATGAGTGAAGTGTTGATGAAGCATTAAAAAGATTTTGCTACATTATTTTTCCATAGTTTTTCATGATATAAATAACTTATTATTTTCAGATAATTATATCATGAATATATGCTGATATATAATTAATTTTTATTTGAAAATTAGGTAAAAAAAAGAATCAATTAATCAGCAAATGTTTGTTTTGAATAATTAAAAGACGAAAAAGAAAACTGAAAATCAAATTCTTACCTTATTAATATTCATATCTAACGTAAGTATTAGGTATTGAATCTCATATTTTTATATTAAATATGCATCGTAACTATATTTAGAAAGCAATTAGAGTACATTAAGGAAGATCAAATACAATTTTCTAATTTTCCCTTTAAGAGATATTTATCTTTATTTGCTTTTGAAGTAAAAATCAATAATTATTCTAATACATATACTAGTTTAATGCAGATTTTGAAAAAAAAATCATCTTAAATTAAAATAAACATTTACTTTAGTTTAGATTTACTACATATCATAAGTATGTATTTTTCCTTAAAGTCTATTTAAAATTCTATGTAAATGTTTGGTATTTGAGTAGGTATGTAGCAACTATATTTTATATTATTTCCCAATAATATAACCTGATAATTTCTAAAATTTATATAAGTTTAAAAATGTATTATTTTAAATGAAACAAAAATATCTGCTGCAAAAAGTAATTCCTATAGAGTGCACTAGGTCATTGTTGTGCTACAGAGCCTAGAATACATAGTGTGAAATACGACCAGCAAATCAGTGCCTTAAAAATTAAGCTTTTCACCACAGGTCAGTGCGATCGTGTTTAGTGTTTGAAAAAATCTCCATTGGTTAATTATGTGCTTAGATCACAGGATTGAGCAGTCGAAACTCGGAAAAGCCAATCAGCTCTTCAATTTGAGTAAAAATCGACCACAGCGCCATCTGGGAATCTTAATTTTTTTAGCAGTACTTTAAGCATTCGATGATAAGCACATGGCACATTGTATATAGACCTGCTAACTATGCTAGTTTATCCGTAATGCTCTTAAGCTCCGCCTTTTTTGTAGCGCAATAGTTGTAGAGCAATAGTTTTCTTATTTAATCATGAGAAAATATTGATGAATATTACTCTGCAAGTATTCTGGTGTGGAAAAGAAGGCGGGGCCTAATGTCATTACAACATAGTTAGCAGGTCTATGTATATTCTAGGCGCTGTAGTTGTGCTATGTCTTGTATTCATCAAATGTTTTGTTCTCTCTAAAGAATGTTCATTTAAACTTTAATAATTTGAAATTTTGTTTCGAAAAAAATATTCCTCTAAAAATATTTTTGTATATATTTCTCTCTATCTCTTTAAAGAATTCTTTAAAATTATTAAATAAATTCTCTCTAAAGGTTTTTCAAAAATATTTTATTTATTTGCTTATTTTTTATCACTAAAAATCTCAAGTTGATAACAAGTTGTGTTGTCACTATGATTACATAATTACAAAAAGAAAAAGAAAAAAAAAAGAAATAGACTAATTAAAAAATATTTAGGTTTTCCGGAATTCGTCTAAATTTTGAAATGTTTGTTTGAAAACACAGATTTTCAATAACTTAAAATATATATATATATATATATATATTTTTTTTTTTTTTTCAAATGCAAAAATGTAAATTTTAGAATGGTTATTAACAGTAAAAAAAATCTTATTTAATGCAACATTTACGTCGCCCGGTTTAGAAATAAATTTATCATTTTTTCAAAAAACTAAGGTCAGGGATGGAACACGGGCGCAGAATTCATACCGGAATCCGTTTAAGAAATTTCTCTACCTATAATATCGTCGATTTAAGAAGTAGAAAATTTTCTTACATTGATAGTGGTATGAATTCTGCGCCCGTGTTCCATCCCTGTAAGGTATAAGTATTTCTGATGGTTTCAATTACGTCTAGTCATTGTTTTAATTTTTTTTTCTTACAAACATACAAAGTATATTTAAACTATGATTTGTTTAACATAATTTTCACCTCTTTTATGATATCAAACCTGTTTTTGAAAAAAGAAAAAAAAAATAATATATATATATATATATATATATATATATATATATATATATATATATTTACAGTTATTAACTTTGAAATAATAATTCAATGTGAATTTTGATTATATTATCTCTTATTGTTATGATTAATGAAAACTGTAAAATAACGTTGCCAGTTCTGAATAGGCATTTTTCATATGTACAGGCATCACAGTTGTAAGAAGCTTTCGGAAACTACAATTGATTTTTTTTTTTTTTTTTTTTTTGATTGGGCTGGTTATAAAGCACAATATTTGTAATACATAATTTACAATATTTAGAGGTGATAACCCTCCAAATTATTTCATACGAATAAATTTGACTGAAAAAGTCTCTTTATTTTTATCAAAAAATATATTATTAAATAAACGAAGATAATTTTCGAATAGTAATGTGAAATAATCTGTAGAGTTTGCACCTCCAAATATGCTTATAAAAATGAATTCATTTCATAGATATTTGGTTGAATAACTGCTTTAACATCATCTTCTTAATACCTGATACACTGGACCAACTTAAAAATAGTTTGCCCTGCAGAAATAAATTTTGAATGGCATTTTTATGTAAACGTAAATGAGCGTTAACTTTCATAAGAAACTCAACATGTTTTTATTTGCGGGGTTGAATAAGGTTATGCAATATACAGACATAAAATTCGATTTGTCGTTGTTAGCCATTTAGCAGGAAAGATATAGCCGAAGTTTCTGTGCGATAAATTTTTGGGGACATTCTACTTTATTAAATGGTGGTTTATCTGCAAGTTGCGTAAGTACGGGTTAGGATCCCTTAGAAAGACCGTCACGGAGGGCACTTCCTTCACGCCTAGGACTTTAGTGCAGACAATCGACCTTAATACTCACAACCCAACAGTATTATTAAAGCCTGACATATATAACAGATATATTTCTGGTGGTAACTCAAATAAATGTCTGGAAACGAACTACATTTTTAATTATACTAAATAACTTATAAATCTTAACAAATTTTTAAACGTTTTTCCGTCAGACCACAAAAAGGAACAGCTCCAACCACCATTTCAACCACCAAGGTGAACCTTAACTGCAATTCATTAATGGAACGAACAAACCACTTTTTGTGCTTGTCGAATCAAAGCATTTTCAAAAGATGAAGTTGATCCATTAAAAACTCTTGTATTTGATGCGGCACCATTACAGACAACAGCTTAAGGGGAAAATATTCTCCAAAGGAGTTTTTCTTCTATAAATTTCGGTATTGGTGTTATGTCTTTCCCAGAATTTCTCCCTAAATCTACTTGTACAATATAAGTAGAATTTGTTTCCTCAAACAAAGATATGCGTTATTCTTGTGTAATTTTCTGGATAAGTTTATTTACTATTTATTTTATTTTTTCGACCACCAAATTTGATTCAAATAACTTTTCAGTTTCGAACTGTACTAACAGCTTGATAATATTTCAACGTTTTGTGAAAAAAAAAATGTACGTTACGGCCAAAGGTTTTCTATCTTTACAACAATTAAATAAGGCAAAATATAAAACTTGCTAGTTAAGCTCCTGCTTTAATGGAAATCGATGTACGATTACAAACTCTAAATATATATATATATTTAGAAACTCTTGTTTCTCTTAAGCCTTTGCATTTTCTAGCTTTTCCAATGGTAAGTATTACACTAACAAATACATTTTCATTATTTGAACTGTCTAACATTGAATCATTTTCAATAACTTCGATTCAAACGAAGGATTAATTCTAGAGGTTAATAGGTTTAATTTAATAAAGTAAAATATATACATACATATATGGTAAACGAGTGTTAATTTTAATATGTATTTTATGTGTATGGTTATAAGACAAAATTTAATAAAAAACGTGGATTAGAAGTAAATGAATCTGTCTGCAATATACCTTAATTTTGTGAAACAGTGATAAAATTTCTCCTAATCCGGGAGACCTAAATATTACATTTAATATAAATATTTATTTTGTTGTTAATTAACTTTTTGAATTTTACAGTTGTATACTTGAAAATAAAGATTTGCTTTGCATATATTTTTAAATAATTTTTTTTTTAAATATACGTTTTTGAACAATAATATCGAAATTTAGGCCCATTCCGAGAGGCCTAAATTTTTTCACATTGTCTAAAAAGGTTTTTTGCTATTTATGTGATCACAGTGATAATTTTTAAGCAACTTAAATTTTTGATTTGGAAAAAAACAAAAAAAAAAGTTTTTGTGATACACCCTAATATATATATATATATATGTCTAAATTAAATTTGTATCTTTTTTTTTTTCGCTTTTTTTCGCATTTGACACTTCATTAACATTTTACTTTCTGCTCAGGTTCATACATGGCGTGGCGCCCTACCGTTTGCTATATCATCCACAGTAGGGAATCCGGCGGACTTCAGACCGTCCGTTAGGTCAGCAGATGGTAAAGCGTAATCCGAAGATTGGGGATACGAAACATGCTGGTTGAAGATTGTCGTATACATCATCGTTGACTGGTTTACGTAAAACCCAACAGATTTCAATGTTTTCAACATTCTCTAAAAATATATGTTACATCTGGGCGTTTCCGAAGACAACAATTCACCCCCTCGAAATTTAAAGAATCAAACCTGAATTTTAGTGCAGTAAAGCTGGCATAGGAAAATGACTCATAATACCAATAGGTTTGTTTTAAAAGACACATTTAAATTCTGTGTTAATGCTTTGTCCCTTGGATTAGCTGTATTAGGTGAAGATAGCAATGATAAAACCATTACTTTATGTAATTTCAGTATCGATCTGGGAAAATAGATATTTATTAGAAAAAACGTAAGAACGGGTTCTACGAAGCAATTAAAGCCCGTTCAAGCAACTCTAAAAACGAAGCAATTTCTCGCATCGTTTCAAAAGAAGTTTTAGATTAGGTAAATTTAAAACGCCACCCTCCTAATTTTCTCAAAGAACATTGAGAAATAATAAATAATAATAATAATCATGATTATCATGTTTAAAAATGAAATAATTACCTGTTTTAAATACGCGGAAAAAATCTCGCTTGCGATTACAGTGCGTTGCATGAATATAAACGCACCTTTTCCAATAACCAGAAATAGAATTTTTAAATTTTAAAAGAAGGAATGTGACTTACAGTTATTGCATATGACTAACAACTGAATAAGGTACTTTGAGCACGTATGTTTAGGCTCATGCAAGCTTATGTAAATCAGTGTTTAAGCATTTTCTTATATTTCATTGTTTTTCGCTTGTTGCGCGAAATTAAACGCACTCTGTATTTTGCATTTAAAATTTAACAGAGCCACCAGAATTAAATTTAAACACAGATAGTCGTGTTGCTAAAGTTCTCTAAAAACAGTTTTAATGCTTGAGGACAAAATTTACGGAGTTTGTTCAGGATGGCAAGAGGGAAAACTTTGACAGAGGACGAGATGATAAAAATCGACTTTATGCGTGGTAATAGCTTTAACAATCGTGAAATTGGGTGCCGAATCGGAAGAAGTGAGAGTGTTGTGCGAAATTATATAAAGAAAGAAGCAAATTATGGGACAAAAGCGTACAAGAAGTGAACAGGAAAGCTCACCAGTTTCGACAAACGTCGAACATGCAACGCTGTAAAGAATAAGAATATTTCCTGTGGAAAGATAAACGCTCAATACAAGCTGGGTGTTCATCGGACAACCATATGGAGAACTATCAAAGCTGCAACATTCATTAAATTTAAGATAATGAAGGCGAAACCCCCCTTCACTCAAAAACACAAAGATATGCGTTTGGAATGGGCAATAAAATGGATTCTAGATTGACTAAATTGGGAAAAAGACATCGTCTCAGATGAAAAAAAGTTTAATCTCGATGGCCCGGACGGATTTCATAGCTACTGGCACGATTTGAGAACCGAAGAAATGTACTGTTCGAAACGTCAATCAGGAGATGGGTCTGTCATGGTGTGGGAAGCCATAGGTTTTAAAGGGACTTTCGAATTCGTGGAGAACACTATGAACTCTGTAGATTATGTCCAGATGTTCACAATGAACCTCCGCCGTCAAGCAGTCAAGAAAGCTGGAAGAAATTATATTTTTCAGCAAGATTGTGCATATGCACATACAGCACATATCGTGAAAAAATGGTTCCGTGAGAATAAAATTAAAGTTCTGGATTAGCCCTCAAAAAGCCCCGATTTAAACATAATGGAGAACGTATGGGGTATTCTGGTTCGCCGTGTTTACGTAAACGGTAGGTAGTTTAACACGAAAGATGAGCTAAAATCGGCCATTCTATTAGCTTTCAAAGACAATAAGCTTGGATGACCTCATGCCACTATATCAGTCAATGCCAAGGCGTTTACTGGCTGTTCTATAAGCCCATGGTGGCTTTACAATGCATTAGATACAGTATTTGTTACTCAGTTATTTATTTTTTACATGCGCGTTTAAATTCATGCAACATTTATTTTTGTCACAAATTCAATAAAACTATTTTCTAAAAAATCATATTGGTCTTTCATTGTTTTGACTCATATTTTCATTTCTTGAATCATACACATACAGTTTGCATCAAGTGTCACCTATTCGTATTTATTTATTACACTTCTATACCATTCTAATTCTTAAAGCTAAGGTGCGTTTATATTCATGCAATGCACAGTATCCGAGTGCAAAAATGAAACAATGTTAATGATTGAAACAATATTGAAAAAGAAAATTTTTAAATTGTTCCAAATTATTCTAGTAAAAATTTATAACTAAATTCAAATTTCTAGAAAAAGTAATAGGCCAAATAACAACAGAAAAATGTTAAAAGAACGATTAAATTTTAATTGTTTCATATTTTGTTTCTAAATTGAAAGTAGCCTTAAAACTATTGCATGAAAGACTTAATAACCTGATGGCTGATGTTAAACGTTACTGCTCATATTCTGTAACTGATTCTTGCTATCAGTTATAAGCATACACTGCACTTTTGTATTCCATACTTCTTTTTACAATTTCAGTAACATTTTATCTTTTTTCTTAATATTTGCTTACATATTTGACCGAATATCTATGAAGTATATTTGTCATTCTGTTGGTATTTAGATTTTATTTTGAAACCCTTAATGCGACCAGGAAAAAAGCCTTTTTTACAGATTTTTTTTTTTTTTTTTTTTTAAGAAGAAGAGAAAAATCTAATGCGCTTTCGATTTAGAAAAATTCAAGCAATAGCATCCACCTCTTAAAAAACAGAAATAAATTTACAAAAAAATTACTTAAAATTAATAGAAGTCGTTTTTAAACACCTTTTTAATAACCCAAACAGATTTTTTGTTCAAAACGATAAATTTAGATTTAATATATCCCGACTGAATCTTATTTAATTGAAATGTTAAAAATATCGTTCACTTTCAATGTATATGAAACGCGCCCTTAAAATTTCTTTTAATTTAACATAAGAATATATATATATATATATATATATATATATCGTACTAGCATAAATCTTTTATAAATTAGTAGTTATCCAAAGAATAAATTTTCCAGTAAATGCAGAATAAATAATCGTTATTCAAATTTAAATAGACTCATATTACTTTAAATCTTAGATCTTTAATGCTTACTTTTAAACCTTCTACGACAGATTTATTCGCTGCATTAAAATCCCCGAAATCGGTATTAAACAAATTTTCTGAGAATAAATCAAAGTTCCGACCAATTTCTGTGAAATTTCAATCTCAATTAATCGTCTTTTAACATAACAAAGCTTTTCTCAATTAATGCTTTCAAAATGCAACTTCAAATATTATTTAATATGTCTTATTCTGTTCAAAGGATTAACAAATTATAAATATTATTTAGAAAATAACATAAAGACATTGTGTGTATTGTGTTAACAACGTGAATATCGATTTTTAAAAGTTATGTCATGTAAATATATTAAATAAATTTTAATGGAATAAATTTTAGTAATTTGATAAACTGCGAATAGCATTAGTGTCGGCATATAGTAACAGGACAAACCCATTTACATTCATTTTAGACTAGATTAATGATGCACAGTTATTATTTATTACACAATCGCATATAAATAACATTTCTAATGTATGCATTGCATATTCACATATGCGGTTTAATAACAAATGTAAAGATATAGAAAAGCCAATTATATAACTATACGTTTTATAAATAAATAAAATAAATCAAAATGAGTATTACAGATAAATTACTTTAGAGTAAACAATGATATTTGACGATTGTATTCAAGAGATCATGGCATTCTTCTATAAATAAAAGGGAATGGAATAATTTGGAAAAATTACCATCAGTGATCTCATATTTATATCTCTGACCGTCTTTGAAAAGGTTGAAATTGTAATGATGTTTCCCTGTAAAGTTTTTACAATGCATTTAAATAAAACAGTTCATATATATATATATATATAATTTTTTAGTGTTATTCCGATTTACCTCGCAAAAAAAAAATGAATCTGATAACATGTTATCATCTTTAATTATTCCAATTTCTCTTTTAATAGGTTTAATAAACTGAGTAATAATGATGAGGGGCGAATGGAAAGATATATTTACTACTAAAAAAATATTTTCTGTACATGTATAACATGTACATAATTATACATCTCTATACATGTAGAAATAATAAAAAAAATATTTTAAAATAAAGAATGATTAAAATGTATTGAAATAAAATGTATTGAAAAAAAAATCATGCAAATTGTATTCACTCACAAGTTTACAAATTTAATATGCCCTTCAAATGTGAAGACATTTGGATATTGTATTTTGGCTGAACTTTCCGTATGGTGTTTTCTGGCAGGAATTCTGCTTCCATTTCCTGAATCTCCAGGTATGGAGAAAACCATTGTAAAATTCTCCTACGGGTCTATTGTCTTCTAGGTGTAAAACATTTACCACATAAAGTGTGCATAACTTATTTAAATGGACTTTAACAATGAGGAAGGCTTAAGCAGAAAATGTGGTCAGAAGTACGCGATTTTATGGGATTCCCAAATCTGAATCCTCTTCAGAAGCTGTAGGCAATATGAGCAATTTCTCGCTTTCTTTACCATAATAATTGAGGTTGGAATAAACCTTAAAAATCTTGAAATAAACCTAGTTATCTACCATAGGTAATAATTTTACTAAATATGAAAGATAACGCAGCCACCACGGATTTTACGTGTACCAACCACATTTATTGCTTCGGGCATTGTTTTACCTGCTGGAATATTCACTCGTAATCTTCTGATTACAAACCCGACGTACTTTCAACTGGCTGTAGTGCCCCCGAATATCACTACGAAATAGTCGACAAAATCAGTTGGGCCCAGAGAGCCAATTGTCAAGATGTGTTTTACTCTAGTATGTTTGCATACAGCTGATTTTTAAAATTACCTTCTGAATATTATATTTTTATATTAAAAAACGTAAATATTTTATTGACAATGAAGTTTTTTCATTAGTTTTAAAATGCTTTCTAGTTCATACCTTGAAAATTAAATTTATCATTTTCATGGTATTTTTATGAATCAAATTTAATTTGCAAGAATTCAGCTTTATTGGAATAGCATTATAAGAAATATTACAATGCTAATGTTCAACTTCACAATATTATAGAGACGTTGTTATATTAATAGTTGTTCCCAATTACTTAAACGTTTAGTTAAAATCCTGTTAATACTGAAAGTTATGAACGTAAGATTGAATATATTGTATGATTTGAAATCTAAACTACCCGTAACTATTAAACTAAGCATTCTGAAAATTCATTAGAAATCTAATAGTAATTAAATATCTAGCGAGTGCGCATTTGGAACTCGTGTTATCGGAAAATAATTATTTAAACAAACCATTAGGACCAGGATATTCGCTCCCAGTTGAATTAACTTAAGTCAAAATGTATTAAGTCAATATACTGGATTCCACATAGTGATTAGAAAATATTTATGAATTTATTTTAAAGAAAAAAAAAATCCCCTTAGTGTGTAATTTACAAATTTGGTTATCTATTGAAATTTTCAAACCACGTAACTGATAAAAAAAAAAAAAAAAATCTTAATAAAATTATATTTTTTAAACTTTGTTGAATATTTTATTTTGTTTCTGCAGGCTATAGTCGAAATGTTTAACGAAATAAAAAAAAAATAAAATAAAAATCAATTTTTAATAAACAAGGACAAATTACAATTTTCGACATTTATAAAAAGTTTCTTTTACCGTAATGTAATTCGAAAAATTTGTTTTTCAGACAAATTAAAATATGTGTGTCAGACTGTTTATTTTTAATATCAACAAAAACTTCTTAGTGTTATTCATATAATGTTTCTGACATGCCAATTATTTGGTCCAATTTACTCGTTATGGCTGGGGTTGGTAATCCCTTTCCATTACATTGTAGTACATCTAGAGATATGGTATTGGAGGTTGGAGACTGTAATCCACTTATCAAACGAAGCCCTCTGTCAAAACCTCGATTGCGCCTCTGATTTATCTACACAATATGCAGTATGCGAATTTGGAAGATAAAGACTCATGGTATGAGGAAGCATTGGAAGAGAGAAGCTTCATTTAGTCCAAAAACTGAGGTACCAATGAAAGAAGACTAAATTAGCTTCAAATACCTGCTAGCTTTAGCTGAGCAACGTAATAGCATAATCAAAAGACGAGGAACCCTATGATATTTTTACAGTTTATGGAAGTTTTTGGCTTCATGAAGATGGTCCAACCTATGCTGTAACATCTGGGATTAGAAACAACAATAAAAACATATACTGTATCTTTCTGTGCTGTTATCATCACTTTCATTGCATGAATGGTTCGATTTGGACATCATTCTACTTTCATTTCTGTTTTTGCTTATTAAGGCTCAAAAAACAGAGCCCTATACATTATAAAGTATACTGTACCACAATGAACATCCATGTTTGAACAGGGTGTTAATCCCGACAGCTGGTTACTAAAGGGCAGAAAGCTAATGTTGCGGCCATTAGATGGGCCAATTTTACAGATAAAATGTACATTTAGGAAAGTATTTTGACCAGGATAATACATAAGGCTGACAAAGTACCAGTACACAAAAATAAAATAAAATAAATAATTAAAAGATAAAAAGAAATTTTTATATACCATGTTTTTAAATTTTCTGTTGAAACATATAAACGCTACCGAAGGCAGCGGGAACCCGGAGCAATTGGATAAAAGTATTAAAAAAAATCATTGCTATCATGTTTTGAGCTATTATAAAAGTTTCAAATGGCTAGCTATCCGGGAAGTTAGTTAAAAATTGATTGCAAGTTTTGTACTGGTAACGCTGCCAAAGGCAGCAGGATCCCGAAGCAATTGGTCAAAAGTATTTTAAAAATGCATTTTCACCGTATTCTGAACTATTCTGAAAGTTTCAAATGTCTAGCTAGTCGGAAATTAGTTAAGTAAATTTTCTGTTGAATCATATAAATGCTGCCGAATACATAAGGGACCTGAAACAGTTGACTAAAAGTATTAAATAAAGGTATTGCCACCGTGTTCTGAGATATCCTGAAAGTTTCAAATGTCTAGCTAGTCAGGAAATAAGTGAAAAATCGATTGCAAGCTTTGTACTGGTAACGCTGCCGAAGGCAGCAGGAACCCGAAACAGTTGGCTAAAAGTATTTTAAAAATGTATTTTCACCGTGTTCTGAACGATTCTAAAATTTTCAAATGTCTAGCTAGTCGGGAAGTTAGTTAAATTAATTTTCTGTTGAATCATATAAACGCTGCCGAAGGTCGTAGGGACCGGAAACAGTTGACTGAAAGTATTAAAAAAAGTATTCTCACCGTGTTATGAGCTATCCTGAAAGTTTCAAATGTCTAGCTAGTTGGGAAGTTAGTTAAAAATCGATTGCAAGCTTTGTACTGGTAACGCTGCCGAAGGCTGCAGGGTCCCGATGCAGTTGGTTAAAAATACTTTCAAAATGAATTTTCACCGCGTTCTGAACTATTCTGAAAGTTTCAAATGTCTAGCTAGTCGGAAAGTTAGTTAAATAAATTTTCTGTTTAATCATATAAACGCTGCCGAAGGCAGTAGGGACCTGAAACAGTTGACTAAAAGTATTAAAATAATGTATTGTCATCGTGTTTTGAGCTATTCTGAAAGTTTCAAATGTCTAGCTAGTCGGAAAGTTAGTGAAAAATCGATTGCAAGCTTTGTACTGATAACGATGCTGAAGGCAGCAGGAACCCGAAACAGTTGGCTAAAGGTATTAGAAAAATGCATTTTCACCGTGTTCTGAACTATCTGAAAGTTTCAAATGTCTATCTAGTCGGGAAGTTAGTAAAATAAATCTTCTGTCGAATCATATAAACGGTGCCGAGGGCAGCGGGACCTGAAACAGTTAACTAAAAGTATTAAAAAAATTTATTGTCACCGTCGTCTGAGCTGTCCTGTAAGTTTCGAATATCTAGCTAGTCGGGAAGTTAGTTATAAATCGATTGCAAGATTTGTACTTGACAAACAAACATACAAACAAGAATCGAAGCTAATAAAAACATGGTAAAATAAATAAGTAAATAAATAAATAAGAAGTAAAAATCTTCGAAACCTGCTTCCTTTAACATTTAAGCGATATTTAATGAAAACTAAAATATTAATAGATAATAATAAATAATGAGTTATAAATAAGCATTTTCCAATATGAAGAATTATCAACGATAAAAATCAATCATTTAAGAAATTTAATAATGAAGTAAATAAAAACTATATTTATGTTTATTTAAGTAGTAGCAATTAAAATCGAAAATTTTAGAAATAGGAGCTTTCATAATAATTTTATAAGACACTAGCTGATTCGCGAACTTTAAAAAGTCTAACCACATTAAATTTCCAATCGATGGCGCGTGGGGCGCGTTCTCTACATTTCAGAAACTAAAACAGCTTGTTTGTTTATAGTGCAAATACTTTTGTAAATTCTGCCTGTAGCAAATTTTCACTCTGTAGTGCCTTCCTCACGTTTCATGATATGAGACAGCCTGTTTGTTCACCTTGCAAACGATGACAGAAAATTCTAAACGTAGCATACCATAGACCTATTATAAGAGTGGACGGAGCATTTCATTATTAAGGGAATACAAGAAAACGTGCAAAGATAAAACCACGTGAATGTTGAAAAAGGTTACCTTTTTCTACATTTATCGCGTTATTGGCGATTTTTTGCTTTCAATATAAATATATATATTATTAATATTATTAAAAGATACAGCAAGCAAAACTAGTGTAAAACACTACAGATGCTAAAATATATTTTTACCTTGTTATTAACACTTTTGAACAAAGTTCAAAAGTTTTTATAACTTTGTTTGTCTATACTCGTTTTAACTCTCGTAAATAATCATGCACATTTTTGAAATAATATAAGATATAATATAGTTAAACTAATTCAATTTAGAGAAATAAGTATAGAAATTATAAGCATTTTATAAAAATAATTACTTAAAAAGAACGAAATAAAAAATATTAAAAAGAATCTTACCTGTGAAATATATTCCTTATTTGACATAACTTCTAGGGTTTTTAAAGTACATCTAATTACTATTTCTAGCTATAAAATTCTTTTTAAATTCAAAACAATCTAACTTTTAAAGTGAAATAAAAATTTTAAAAAGAACTTTCAAAGAAAAAAGAAAAATATCGTCTGCTTAATAAAAAGTAGAGTTTAGAGCATGGCGAGTAAATTTCAATATTGGCTAGCTTGGCTTCTGTAGATCAACAATCACGTGACCTTTTTATGAGTTATCTTTGCACTCAAAAAGGTTGTCATTGTCCCGTCCACTCTTATAATAGGTCTATGTAGCATACACACACTTGGTGAAGCCCGCGGCGCCCTCATCTGTCCCTTCCATTGATATACGTTGTCGGCACACAGTAAAATCCACCTATGAAAATTCTGAATGTGACAAACTTCCACCTGGTGGCGCTTGTAGTCCCGTAATCAATATACCCTAACAAGTTTGCACTTTTATAATAAAATAAAAAAAATAATGAAACTTGTGTGATTATATTTTAAGACAAAAAAGATTTAATCGCAATAGCTTAAACTTTGTGTGTATCGAGGTCAGGTGGCGAGATTATGTTCCACTGAAACATTTTAATCTTCTGTAATTAAAAAAAAATAAATAAATAAAAAAAAATGGAGATTTATTGGATGTGTAACAGACATCTCTTAGCTGTTAAAAACAGTGACATTTGCCGTACTTATATATATCTGTAGGATATTTATAGATGTTTAAAGGATCTTTTTTTTTTTTTTTTTTTTTTTTTTTACATGATACATGTTTATAGATTTCTAATATATGTAACTGGCTGTATGGGATATAGAAGTGGCTATATGCTATTACACACTACTGCATACAGCTCTACTTAATTGAAAATACAGATTAACGTTCCAATCTCCATAACAATAAAAGATAAAGGGAAAACGGAAAATAGAAAGATGTATAGCATCATCGATATAGAACGAAAAGACAACTTGCAGGAATGAATGTTAAAAACAAAACGCTTAAAATCTGTACCATAAATGAAATGTTTTATGGTTTATCCTGTCATATTGTACTACGAATCTAAGTTTTGTAGAAGGAATCTGGAATATTCTGGGTAAAAAAAATCACAATAAAGTTTGTTCGCTATTTCCTAAGCAGTTACTGGTTGAAACGATCTTAGAAAGAAAATGTCAAATATTTTTCATCAAATACCTTTATTTTCGATGTTAGATCTGTCAGCTGCAATATGTATTTTGTCACTAGTTTGAATTTTACGATCCCGAAGTTACGTCTTACTGGTGACATATATACTACGTAAGATTCATCTACAGTTCAAGATATGCACTGATGATTACTGACACAAGATTAAACTTAGAAAAAAATAGAAATTTGTTGATAACCAGTTGTTTTTTTCTTTCTAAGATTGTTTTCTTACTTTACAGTGTAATAAATCAGAAATAACCAAATGTACATTCAAGCATTGTATTTTTAGCATTTATGTCTAGAATGTCATTTTTTGCATTAAATTGATAATATTGTTACGAAATTGTAAATAATTGTGTTTATTTTTGTATAAATTCTTTCAAAGAGGCTTAGCAAGTTGATACAGTGCTAATTTTGTGCATTTCTAGTCGTTTTAGCGTTGAAACAGTCTTATTTTCCCTTAATGCAGCCCCAGTAATGTAAGTAATGGATTTGGCGACTTTTTCCCACCTTGGCGATTTTTTTGGCGACCTTGGCGAGAAAATCCTTATATGGGATATACCAAATATGGAAGCTGTAAGTTGATTGGTTGACCACTTTCTAGAGTTTTCTCGAAAAATCTGGGTTCCATAGAACAGCATATAAGGAGCGCTTCCTCGACAAGGCAGTTCAGTTCAGTTCAGATCTCAGCCAGCTTCGCTAGTGCTTGCATTGCTCTTAAGCCTCTTTGAGAGAGACTTGCTTTATGTGTTATTACTATACAGTTTGTACTGTGGATTTGCTGTTGACAGCTGTTGTTTAAGCTGTGTTTACTGTTTGAATTGAAGCTGAAACTTGGTTTATAGACCTACATTTTTCTGGAATTTTCTGTGAATAAATTACTGAATTTTTGTACGTTTGGCCTTTCATTCTCAGACAACTCACGAACCCCGAAGTACGCAACATTTCTGGTGTCAGGAGTGGGGTTGTCTGTGAATTGTGATAACGAGAGCTATGGAACAAGAAATGAAGAAATTTCTAGAAGGACTCACTGCTCAGATGAATGAGTTAAGATCTGGATTGATAGAGAAAATGGAAACAGGACAGGAAAAGATGGAAGCATCGCAAAGAGAGATGAAAGATAGCCTGAGTCAAGAGATGAATGAAATGAAAGCCGGACAGAAAGAATTGAAAGACGGTTTGACTGAAGAAATGAAGGTAGCACAAGAGAAAATGGAAACATCGCAAAGAGAGTTAAAAGACAGTTTGACCGAAGAAATTAAATCTAATCAAGACGAGATGAAGAGAGAACTTTCGACAGTAAAAAAAGTGATTGAAAGTAAATTATCGGATATGGGAAGCAGAATAGATGGAATAGAAGAGAAAGTTTTGAAAATAGAAGAGAGTTTTGAAGAGAAAGCAATGAAGATCGAGGAAAATGTTATGAAAGTAGAAAAGAATTTTGAAGAGAGATTTATGAAGATAGAAGAGAATTTTGAGGAGAAATTTAAAGAAAACTTTGATCAAGAGCTGAAAGGAAGGGTTTCAGAGATAGAAAGCAAGTTTAAGAGAATAGAAGAAGATTTGGAGAAAAAAATGGAAGAAAAGTTAGAATCCCTGCCCCAGGAAACTGAAAAGAAAGAGAGAAGAATCCAGAATCAGGAATTTATTAAGCTTTCCACCTACGACGGCAGTTCCTCGTGGCATGTATATAAAACGTAGTTTTCCATCGTAGCTGAAGCCAACGGCTGGGACTCTGTTGCTAAGACGGCTCATCTGGTAGGGTCGTTGCGGGGCGACGCCGCAGATATTCTGGAGACCCTTTCGAAGGAACAGCGATATGACTGCGAAGCTGTAACCAGAGCACTAGAGCTACGTTTTGGAGCGAAATGGTCCAAAGAATATAGTCGACTCCAGCTAAGATCCCGTCGTCAGAGACCAGGGGAAAGCTTACAGGAACTGGCATCAAACATCCAGAGGCTTTCACATTTGACTTTCTCAGACTGTCATCCTGAAACACGTAATGATCTGGCTCTAGAATATTTCATTGATGCTGTCGGAGATCAAGATATTCAAAAAGCCCTCAGACTCTCCGACGTGAAGGATGTGAAGTCAGCCTTGGTGTATGCCTTAAAGCTCGAGACAGCCCAACAAGCCTCCTATAAACATCGCCAGAACAGCACAGCAGACAAAGTGAACGGCTCTCAAGATGATCTAAAAGAGATTCAGGAAATGATTGCAGAAATTAATAGAAGACTACGCATTCTTGAGAGGAAGAAAGAAGGGAAGACTCCAACAACTAAATGCTGGGGCTGTGGAAAAGACGGGCATATCAAACGAAGCTGCCCAGTAAGAACACCTAGAGAAGCAACCAGGAATGTCTCTGAAGTATGCCACCCAGAAGGAGCTCTTCGGGAAAATCCAGATGCCTTCTTGCGGAAGCCTCTACCTGAAGATCATAAATACAGCTGTAAAGCCGATGATAGACCCCAAAGAGTACAGCCAGTTGCTCGCCAAGTCACAGTCTCAACACCATCAGAACAAGATCCCGATCCATGGAGTGACGAAGAATTTAGAAAAGCCCAGATGGAAGATCCTGACGTAAAGCCTATATTACAACTGAAGGAGACGACCGGCAACAGACCTACCTGGCAAGACATTTCCAGATTCAGTCCCATTACGAAAAGTTATTGGGCACTTTGGGACTCTCTTCATATCAGAAACGGCGTATTATACAGAAAATGGGAATCTGATGATGGGAAAAGCTTCAGATGGCAGATTTTATTACCAAGATAAAAAATTCCAGCTGTTTTAGAACAACTGCATAGTAGCTCTACCGGAGGCCATTTTGGGGTAATGAAGACTCTGCAGAAAGTTCGGGAACGCTTCTACTGGTGCAAGGCAAAGGAGGATGTGGAGAAATGGTGTAAATCCTGTGATGCTTGTGCGGCACGTAAAGGCCCGCAGAAACGAAGTCAAGGAAGACTGCAACGGTATAACGTGGGAGCACCATTTGAACGGATTGCAATCGATATCTTGGGTCCTTTGCCACGGACCTCCAGTGGAAATAAATACATTCTCGTCGTGATGGACTATTTCACCAAGTGGCCTGAGGCATATCCCATTCCCAATCAAGAGGCATGCACAGTCGCAGAAGTCCTAGTGCAGCAATGGTTGTCAAGGTACGGCACGCCCCTACAACTTCATACCGACCAAGGTAGGAACTTTACCTCTGATGTTTTCAAAGGACTGTGTGAACTACTCGGCATAGACAAAACCCGGACAACACCCTTACATCCCCAGTCGGACGGCATGGTCGAGAGGTTCAATCGTACCATCCTGAATAACCTCTCCCTTCTAGTATCAAGGAACCAGCAAGATTGGGACTTGAAGTTGCCATTGTTCCTGCTGGCTTATCGAAGTGCTGTCCATGAAACCACCGGCTATACTCCAGCCCAGATGCTGTTTGGACGTGAACTTCGTCTCCCTTGTGATCTCCTGTTTGGTTGTCCACCCGATGCGCCTTCATCGCCCGAGGAGTACATCCAAGATCTCCAGGCACGATTTGAGGACGTTCACAACTTTGCTCGGGAGCGAATTCACATTGCATCGGAGAAAATGAAGACAAGGTACGATCTAAAGGCTACGCAACATGAGTTTCAGGAAGGAGAGAAGGTCTGGTTGTGGAATCCTGTTCGAGACAAAGGACTCTCTCCCAAGTTACAGTGCAACTGGGACGGACCATACACAGTCTTAAAAAGGCTGAATGATGTTGTGGTGCGGATCACTAAAACACCTTCATCAAAACCGAAGGTGGTGCACTATAACAGGCTAGCCAAGTACCGCAATTAATGGTAATATTAAAATTTAAAATGTAAATACTGGTAAAATTTGCGCATGCGTAATGTAAATATTTGTATATAGATACTTGTACATATTTGTGAATTTTGTAAATACTTCTCACTTGATTTGTATTTCTATTTTATCGTTATATGCAACTTAGTTTTTGTGTTTTAGATTGTGTAAATTTGTTTAGTTTCGCCTCTTGACCAAGGGTTTCACTGCCCGGGACGTGCAGTCCTTGGGAGGGGGGGCAGTGTTACGAAATTGTAAATAATTGTGTTTATTTTTGTATAAATTCTTTCAAAGTGGCTTAGCAAGTTGATACAGTGCTAATTTTGTGCATTTCTAGTCGTTTTAGCGTTGAAACAGTCTTATTTTCCCTTAAAAACGCATTAAAAAGCCCCAGTAATGCAAGTAATGGATTTGGCGACTTTTTCCCACCTTGGCGATTTTTTTGGAGACCTTGGCGAGAAAATCCTTATATGGGATATACCAAATATGGAAGCTGTAAGTTGATTGGTTGACCACTTTCTAGAGTTTTCTCGAAAAATCTGGGTTCCATAGAACAGCATATAAGGAGCGCTTCCTCGACAAGGCAGTTCAGTTCAGTTCAGATCTCAGCCAGCTTCGCTAGTGCTTGCATTGCTCTTAAGCCTCTTTGAGAGAGACTTGCTTTATGTGTTATTACTATACAGTTTGTACTGTGGATTTGCTGTTGACAGCTGTTGTTTAAGCTGTGTTTACTGTTTGAATTGAAGCTGATACTTGGTTTATAGACCTACATTTTTCTGGAATTTTCTGTGAATAAATTACTGAATTTTTGTACGTTTGGCCTTTCATTCTCAGACAACTCACGAACCCCGAAGTACGCAACAATACCTTAAAACTTAATAATTCACATTGTTCGCCTACGTTATACCGTTTATGTAACTGCAACCATTCAACAGTAAAAATAATGAGAACAGATTTAAGGGAGTACCATGTGTATTTTTATATTTTTAAAGTTTAAATTAAAGCATTAATTAATATGAAATTGCTGCTTTTATATATATATATATATATATATATTATAAATAAAATTACAGATTTACCTTTAAAGTATATTTTTTTTACATTTATATTAGGATAAATGTATTTTAATAATGCATTTATATTAGTTTGAAGACAACGAAAGTAGAATTAAAATATATTAAAATCTTTGATACATCAAAATTATGTTAAAATAAATAAATTAAAATACTTGATATATTAAATAAATGGAATGTTTATAAACAGCGAGAATAAAAACAAAATTTTCACTACCATCAGTTGATGAGGATTAAGAATTAAATTAAAATACGTCATAAATAAAACTATAAATAAATCTTGCTTATATTTTTATGCTTACACGATGGTTTTACATGGATTTACCTTTCTCGGCCGCATGTAACAATTTTACATGATCAAAAAAATACAATATCTGTAAAACAATATTCTTATATGGGCAATACATTGAAATTTTTTTATTTATTTTTATTTATTATTATTATTATTTTTTTTAATTACATTTGTTTTAAAAGATACATCTATTTTGGGATTTTAAATAATTTTTTTCATGCAATTTGCGCTTAAAAAAAAAAAAAAAATCATATTTTAATTAAATATTTACGAATTGCTACTCATATCCCAAAGAAAAATTGACAAAAGGTAAATATAAAATTATTCATATTTAACATATATATTCATATTTGAATAAAATATAAACATATTTATATTAAAGTATTATCCTATATTGTATAGAATAATCAAAAATTGAGCTAATAGAATGTTGAAATGTGAAAAAAAAAAATGAATTGTTAATTCATTAATCGCTAATAAATTGTTTGAATCTCCTATCAGATTAAATTGCATTAAAACAGATGCAGATATTGAATTTAAGTAATAACTTATTGACATGATCGAATTTACATATCTAATCAGATTAAACCGGTATTACCTAAATTAACATATATATCGGAAAACGTCAAGTACGGTTCATTTTAGGGGCTTTAAATCATTGCAATAAATTTTTGGAACTGGATAATTATTTTAGGTACACAATAATTAAAATATCATAGATTAGCGTACTTTCAATTATTAAAGAAACCAAATATAAAGATTAAAAGTTTAACATGCATTGTAATATTTGTAATTTTTATTAAAGTTAATACCGAAAAATGAATTGAGATGAGTTTGTTTTAAAATAAAATCAGAGTGCTTTTACAGATTATATTATATCTTCTCATACAATTTTCCAGAAACTATACGATATAGGGTTATAATAAAAAGAAAGGAAAATAAAGAAATATAACTTATTTTGTTTTAGACTATTGTATTTATTTATTTGTTTAAAAAGCTTTTCTTCGTTAAATTTATATGTTCCTCGATTTATGAGTTTATACAATATGGTTAAAAAAGCAAATTTTTTTCTGTCTGAAAGAAATAAACCTCTGGTTCTTATAGGCTAATTACTCAAATTACATTTAACTACATTGTGATTTATTAAAGCACTACGTAAAACGTAAACAGCTATTTTCTTCCAGTGTTTTGGTATTAAACTTATATTGTAGTAAAAATATGTGAAGAATAGTAGACATTTCAAAAAGTAGTAAAAAATATATATGTTTTTGTGTATAATAAAAATGGAATATTTACAAAAAATGTAATATGGTGTAACAAAAATATGTAGCAAATCATAAAAGAAAATAAAAAGAGTTATGTACATTTGGTGTCTTTGAATGAGAAAAAATTAGGTTTACACAATGCAAAATATCCCTGTCAGTAGTAGAGAGGTTCTGCTCTCAAAGCTGGTAGACGCGAGATACCAGAACCAGATTCGATCTCAGGCCACACACGTTGGCCAATTCAATATTAAAGAAAAAATATTTTTAAAAATCACACAAATTTCCACGAAAGAGTTAGAAGTTTCATAAATATATAAAATACAACTCCTACAAAATTAAAAAAAGTTAAGTTATACTATTAATATAAATGCTTCTAATGTTATTTTAAATATCTAAGTGCAAATTTTAATATTTCACTTTAAATGATAAATGCTTTCGCTGAAATAAATTCATTAAATAAATTTTCAAAACACCTTTACTGATACTCAGATGAAACAGTGAAATTAGAGAATCTAGCGTTCCAAGATAGTTAAATTTAGTACATTATCATCTAAGAATTTAAGATCAAGCTGATTGCACGAGAATAACCATTTTGTCTTGAAATCCGTTCTAAGACTTTAGGATATCTGTTAATTGCAATGTGAATAATTTGACTATTGGTATGAATATATTGTATTACAAAGCAGCATTTAATGAACATGATATACTTGGTCGTATTAATAATGATGATGATGATGATATTAATAATAATAATAATAATAATAATAATATTAATATAAATAAAACATGTACGAAAAATCATTCAGTTAAGACAAATTATAAATACTTTCCAACTTTATTCGCCTGCATAATTGTTTACCTTTTAATGTACTTTGCTTATATCTTCAATCAATGATAATCACACGTCATATATATACATATATATATATATATAAACTCCTTCTCATAATTATAAGGACACCCGTTTTTCTATATTAACTAAACACTGAACACTATTATTTAAACAAATATATTTTTAATTAATTTGACTTTCATTAATAGACTATATTTAAAAAGTTTTATCGTTTTTCTATCTTAAAAAACTTTAAATTTTTCAGGTGTTCACAATTATAAGGACAGCTCGAATTTTAGTAATTTTTTTCAGTTATTCTTTAAATTAATATTTTATGGGGTGTCTTTTGAGGGTTAAATAGTCAGACATTCTCTCTGGTATATATATATATATATATATATATATACATTTTTGTTTTTTAATATTCACTTTCAATACCATTTCGTATAGCATATATGATATTCTTAATACAGTTAAACTATTTAAAATCGCTTTCCACTTGCATGCACTTTTTTAATATCATAAGTTAAGGTTTTTTCAACTTTTAGACCATGGGAAAGGCAATAATACAGAAGTTTCTTTCTTCAAACTATTTCTTATTGCTCTAAAAGTACAGCAAAAATGTAAGTCTTGTTGAAAAAAATATTATTACCCCCCAAAATCTTACAAAAATCTGATAATTCCACGTTTAAAATTTGCGGATATCCTCTTTATGTTCATAATAATAGAAGAAATTACTAAATTTATTCTGCCTTCAGTATAAGCAGCTCCCCAGTGCACCATATATCCACCTCTAAAATGCCTGATTCATATCTGCCTTTAAAAAATCTGTTCTGTCTTTCGCTATCTTCAGATCGTGCCAGTAACTGTTAAAACCATTTGGTTAATCAAGAATAAAATGTTTTTCATCCGAAAATACAACATTTTACCATTTATTATTGTCTTTATTCAACTTTAACACAGACGTTCTTTCCCCCATAAAATGCTGATTGATTATTACAGGTTTTTTATTCATTTTAACATATTATTAATTATTTTAAACATGCATAAATGTGGACCCTAACTTTTCGTTAAAAATTACGAGCAAATTCAGCAGCAGTCGTCATGAGTAGAACAGTAAGAGGAATTAGGAGTCTTCGATCTCTGTAAAACAACTCTGCTTTTGCATCAGATCTCTCTCCTATCGAACCAGCAGTTTAACGTTTGATCACATTTCCTTCAGCAATTTTAGAATTTCGAATTTCATTAGGAATTCGGAGGATTGAAATTATCCTTCCACTTAAAAAACACATTTATCATACTTCACTACTTGATCGTTCTTTTTTTCGAGGAATTATCAGTAATGTCCGTCCAAGAAAAATTGAAGGCTTATATATCAATTAATCTAGCCCAGTAGTTAACAAATTTACATGTCAACTGTAATTTATCCGCTAGTATGTTAAATAAAACGAAAAAATCTGGATTGTCCCTATACTTATGAACATCTAAAAACGTGGAGAAAACACATTTTGCATTATTTTTTAATAATTTTGTTTCATATTAAAAAAATTATAGCACTTTTGGTTTTTAGAATACTAGATATATTAAGTGCACTTAGTATAATCTTGTTCAATATTGTTTTTACATCAGTTATTTCAAAATATAAAGTGTCCTTATAAATATGAGAAGGAGTGTATATATAATTTTTTTGTAAAATAACTTTAAAAATATGTACGTTTTACCTTAAAAAATATCCATAATAAATTTTTAGCTATTCGCATACAGAATTTGACATTTAATTAATATCCGGCTAGTCGTGAAATAACAAAATATTTCAAAAACCATTAAGTGAGAATGACGTGACGTGAGATAATTTATCTAACAGATGTATTGTGATAATGATGGCTGAAAATCAAATTATTTTTATCTATTTAGTTTTAGCTGAACTTTGAACATTAATTACATTTGCATTGTTATCCAAATAGTTCATCAATTCATTCTTTTAAACTTCATGTTTTATTTATGCATTAAAAATAGATTAGTTTCTGATTTTCTTTTTTTTATTCGTAACATTGTAAATGTTTATGTTTATGTTTAGGTTTATTTATTTTGTATGTGCTAATAAATTTTAATAAATGGTTTGTAAATATTAACACCATGGCCATAAACTTATGAAAGCCCATAAATAAAATGCTTTTTAATGGCCCCAAAATTTATTTAATTACTCCACTTCAAAAAATAAACCCGTAAAAGTACAGGAAAAATCTGGCAGCTGGGGTGCCAGTATTTTTTCGTCAACTATACAGTTTAAAACCATAAAATTGTATCACTGGCGTATATTTTACGCAGGAATCCTGTAAATAAAACAGTTTTTTTTTTAAGTACAGTTTTGTCCTGCATATTTGACGCAGAAATACTGGCACCCCAGCTGCCAGATATTTCCTGTAATTTTAAGGATTTTTTTTTTTTTTTTTTTTTTTTTTTTTTACAGTATTTACATACTTATATATTTATATTGCTTTATTTTGCATCTAGGGTGGTCAGGAATTTCTTGATTTTATGAACGAATCGTTGTTGGTCTTGTTTTATGTGACCTTTTTGAAACTTTTTAAGGCTGTCCGGTGTTCGTAGAAACTAACAAATAAGCACCCTCAATCGTCTTGGTAGAAGTCCGTGGATGAAAACTCTTTATCTTGGAGAGCTTTTTCATTAAGAGTGAACAATTTATTTAACAAACTTATAAAAATGAGACAAAAACGTAAGGCGCTATATATTTCATGCTTCGAAATTAGATTTTTGTACTTCAATTTATTTGATAAGGCTGAATTTGCTTAGACGTGTTAATATTGCTTTTAATATTTCTTTGTATATATATATATATACAACGAATTTATAAATATTTTTATTTTACATTCGTTATATTTTCTTTGGGAGTTTCTTAATATATATATATATATATATATATATATATATATACTAGCTGACCCGACAAACGTTGTTTTGTCATATAAATTATTTCTAGAGAATATTTTGCTAGAAAAAAATAACTAACTTATTGTAAGTGTGTAAGGATGTGGTATATAAGTGGAAGATGTATGGAGCTCTGTGAATGGTGAAATAATATAAAAATAACAAAAAACCAATCATTTATTTTTTTTATTTATTAAAATTTATTCTTTAAAATTATATACATATCGCTACTTATAACAATATTACTAAAAAACAATATCATTCCCTCAATGCAACAGAGTGTACAATATGTTTTGTTATCCCATCTTTCGCCAATACAAACAAACTGGATGGTTTGCCCACTCGAGAGCCACATTTTTTGCTGCTAAAATTGCTCTTTCTGCCAGCCACTCATGATTTGTGTATAGTCTGTGTACATCGGGAAATATCTGGTCAATAAGAGCATCTTGCGAATCAATGATTGTGCAGAAATCGGTCGGTAATTTTATGCATCCAGTTTCATCTGTTGTAACTTTTCCATCGCCGATATCTAACAATTGTTTTGAGAATGTTTCAGCGGATGGATCTTGAAGCATTTGAACGCACAAATTTACTTTCAGTTGCACTTTTCCAACATTACGCTACAATGGCGATGATTTTAAGCACGCGTTGATCTCATCAGCGTATGTTGAACGCGGAATAACGGGAAGTGCTTGTCTGAAATCACCTGAAAGGAGTAACAGAGTGCCGCCAAATAGTTTGTCGTTGTTCTTTATATCTTTCAATGTCCTGTTCGACGCCTCAAGCGAATGTTTGTGTGCCATAGTGCATTCATCCCAGATAAGAATTTTACACTGTTTCAGCACTGTGGCCATGGACGGTTGTTTTTTTATGTTGCACACTGCGTCTGGGTTATTTTGAATATTTAGTGGCAGTTTAAATAATGAATAAGCTGTTCTGCCTCCATCCAATAAAGTTGCCGCAATGCCAGATGTTGCAACAGCCAATGCGATGCCATTATTTGACCGTATTTCGGCGAGAATTAGCGAAATAAGGAATGTTTTGCCAGTTCCACCTGGTGCACCCCCCCCCAAAAAAAAAAAAAAAAAAAAAAAGATTCCACCTTATCCTGCCGAAACTGCGAGCATGATGCGGTCGTAAATGGTTCTTTGTTCTTCATTCATTAGTGGGACATTGTGAGCAACAATCGTTGCCATTTCTACAGTATTGTATTGTAGTTCACGATTCAATTCAGTGTTTATTAAATCAGATGCATTTCGATTTGTTGAATGCATACCGAAATGACTGAGTGGTAAGTTGGCAATGATAATGCAAAGATCTTCAATAGCAATCAATGCTTCATTGTACATAACGTCACTGAATACTATCGTTAGATCGTTGCACCGTGAACGATGTTGATGCAATATATCATCAGTCATTGAATCTTTGTGATTATCCCATAATGTCTCTGCTCGGGCCGGGAAACATGTAGTCAACACTATATAGCGAATAGTAGACGAATTTGTTTTGCTGTACAGTTCAGTCCTACTTCAGCAAGCATACACTCCCACTGGTTGTCGTCTTCCAGCAAGCCGAGTGCAAGGCATGCATCTTTATACGTTGGATACTATTGTCCATTCACTTTACGTAAATCTTGAAATGACAAAGGGCCGATGACATTAACCAATAACAGTCGAAGATAAAAGCACTCAGTCTGCCTTGGATTGACTATAAATACTCGTCCCAAGGTGTTTGATTTGAATAAACCGGGACATGCCTCAATCGGCGTGCCTTATTTGTGGGGCATACATTTTTTTGTTGGAGCCCATGTGAAATAGCGTGGTACATCTGAATAGAGTAATGTCCGTGCAAAAGCACCAAAAGCATCCGCACGATTACACAATTGAAAAAATTCGGTGAGTGTAGTTTTTGGTGGATTTATAGCACGATCAATCGCTGTCTCGCTCGTGAAATATACACGCTGGCCATTTTCAAGATGGACGGCTAAATGAAGAACTGCTGGATCCCGTTCATGAATTGGGAAACCAAAGATACGCCAAACAGCTTCATTGGAGCTGACGTACCGGCCAATTTGGTAAAGTGTTATTTCATCGTTATTATTCACCGGAGGAGCATTCACATTGGTATTTTCAACTCGAAATACAGCCATATCACTGCCTTTACTCACATACTTGCAAATGTATTTGATGCTCTTCACTGAACTGCAGAACTGAACATTAATATGAGCATTGAATGTTTTGCTCAGCACAGGCGAATATGGGACCACCCAACGGTTATCAATGTCAATGTCTATGTTGTTGACATAGATGACCGCCTTAGATGATAAGATTGTCCGCCATTAGCGGGATTTCTTCGACGATATATTGGATATCCGTCAACATTTGTGATCGTGAAATTTTTCGGAAAACGTTTAGTACATTTTCCATCTTCACAAATAATAATGGCCTAAAAATTCATTTTTCATTTTAACATAAAATAACTCCGTCGGATATTGACGAATTTTTTAAAAGAATATACCATTTTAACTAATTTTAACATTTTAACAATATTAACGTTGAAAAAATATTTTAAACACTTACGGTTAAAAATTCATTTTTCATTTCAACATTAAATAAATTCTGACATCGTGTTTACGATTCTAAAGTATTAACTTTGAAAAAATATTTTAAACACTTCGTAAGATACGGTTAAAAATTCATTTTTCATTTCAACATTAAATAAATTCTGACATCGTGCTTACGACAACTCACGCTATCTAGGTGGAAAAGTTGTTGAAAGAGTTGGTTAAAAATTAATTAAGAAAGAACTAATTAAGTTACAACTTTCATTTGTAAATCTAAACCATTCTCGAATCCACCTGAAGACACACAAAAAATTTCATTAAACTCAATCCAGCCGTTTAGGAGGAGTTCAGTGACATACACACGCACAAAAGAAATATATATATAAAGATATTCAGAATGTTACCTTTCAAATACATATCATTCTAGCAGAAATTTTAGCACCAATTTTCCACAAAACAGGTTTAAAAAAATATATAGATATATAGATAAATAAATAAAAAATACGAAAAAAAAAAAACAGAAAAGAAAGAAAGAAAGTAAAAGAAAAGAAAAACATAGAATTGATCCGTTGTTTGAATGCATATTTTTAACTTTAATTAACATCTAGGTGGTAGTGAAGTCGCAAAATGTTTACATATAATAAAAGACGATGTGTGTGTTCGTGTGTTAGTGGGTGTGGGTGTCTGTCGCTTTGTAAATAAACGGCTGACCGCAGAGAAGGTCCGTAATTTGCATAGAGTTCCGTTTTCGGACGCTCCTCGAAGCCCGATTTTCAATGAACTAAAAAACCTCGGATTATCTTTGACATTATCTAATGAAAAAAAAAAAAAAAAAAAAAAAGCTATTTTAAATCTCTAGCTATGCAAGCTATTTTTAATCTCTTTGAACATTAGAAATATAAACACTATATGAAAGACTCTTATGCATTAAAAATAGTCATAAATAAATATAGAATCAAGATACGTTTTTTTTTTTTTTTTTTTTAAATAAGAAGTTATATCTAAAAACTTTATCGCCAAAAGGACGTCAAAAATTTAAAAGTCTTCAAAATTGTCTTGAAAAATTCATAATTGTTCAATTAAACTATTGTCATTTTAAAACATTCGCTTTGGTGGCACATACGCAGTCTTTTGTCGAAAATTTCCATGACTATTTTGCATAAATGCGGCTGAATTGTGTTGATGCAGCGTTAAATTTCCTCCTTCAATACACGTGTGCTTGTGGGCTTGTTGGCATAGACCTCTGGCTGCAAATCACCAAATAAAATGAATCCCGATGGTGTTAAATCAGACGAACTATGGAGCCAATTCTTACCACCGAAACGAGAGAAAACACGACCCGGAAATGCCTCATGTAGTAATTGAATTGTTTTACGGACTGTATGGCATGTGGCACCGTCTAATGCTCCATTTTTACTAACCTTAAACTATCTGCTGTCAAATGGTTTTTTTTAATAGGGTTGCCAACATTTTACTGCACGAATGGTGGCAAATTCAAATTTTGCGTTAATTTTGGGAAAACCTATATATAGTATATATAAATGTTTTATGATCTACGTACAATTTAAATTAACGATTAACTAGCTTAAACTTTAATTATCTATAAAATACTTTTTTTAACTCAATAAATAATTACTCTGTGTATTTTATCGTTAATGAAAATGCCCAGTCCTTTATTCTTTACTGATTAATCGATGTTTGCGATGCTTTTATTTTTAATTTCATTTTTTTGTTGGCATTATCCTATTCTCAGTCTGTGTTAAAAGTTTTACATGTGGCTACTATGCTTTTTTCCAGTTTTCTCTCTGGATTCCATGAAGATTTAATATAATTTTTTAATTAATTTCTCATTCAATATGGTTTTGCTGCTTTGATCGGAGCTGGAACAATATAAATTGCTATCATTAGCTATACTGTTTTACGAAATCGATGCAGCTTTCACAGCTTTATGAAGTACATGCCCCCTGATGAGTATTTACTTCTAATTTTAAGCATTTTTATCCAATTATTTCTGTGGTCATTTATTTGTTTTCTCTGTCATTAAGTTTAATGGTCCTTTTTTTATTATTATCATTCATGTCGGAGTAAGTAATTTAAATTGTTTTTCTCTCTTATTGGTTCTTAACTCTTTCACGCCCAAGAGAAATATTTTTCCCTTCTACAAAAACCGTTATCGATTGTTCAATTATTATTGAATCGATATTTTTTTACTGAATGTCAAAATAAAACGTATGTCCAAGGCAGCAAATGTGTTTCTGAACGAATAAAAAACAAAACGTATAGAAAATAGGACACATAATAAATGTGTTATGTGCAATGTTCACTTGTGCTTCACAAGTAAACGAAATTGATTCGTAGAATACCATAACTAGCTATTTATTTTACTTTTCCGATAATTTTTATATTACAAAGCAATAAATTTGTATTACAAAGCAATAAATAAAATTCCGATATAATAAACATAACTGTTCGTTTATTTACTTTTATGGTCCATAGGGAAAATATTTCCCATGAAATTATAGGGTGTATAGGTTACACCCTACTATGTTTTTCTGGTGATATTCTCTTACTTTACACCCACAATAGCTAAAATATTGTGTTGTATTCGCATATTTAGTCTTGGAAATCTTATGGTTCTGAAAGGGTTAATCTGTATCGCAACAATTTTGTGTCAGTCTTTCCTATTAGTTAAAATCAGTTCTATTATTTTGTGTTGGTATTGTTTTGTATTTATTAATTGCTAAATTTTAAGATTAAATTATATTACGATATCTATCATTTATATATATATATATATATATATATACTGTGGAAACATGCTATGCTTTATATCTATGAATAATTTATTGAGAAAAATATTTTATTAATTTATCTATTGTTTTTTATATTATAAACAATGTTTAAATTATTGTTTTATATAAATAATTTGTTGTTTAAAGAATTAGTTGTTGAGTTTCAATTAAAAGAACTGTTTTTTAATAACTCGTATTGCTTGTAAATTTGAATGTAATGATATTTTATAAAAATCAATTTTCAACATTTTTTTCAAGCTTGGGACAACTGCTTGACGTTCCACATAGTTAGACTTTAATGTATACATTTCTTTTTATGTGAATTAGTTCCTTTTTTATAATTTCCTTTATTAATGAAAAGCCCTACATAAGAAATCTTGTTTGAAGCGATAGAATTTCCTGACTAGAATCTAAATTTCAGAATCCAAAAGTATTGTACGAATAATGGTTCAATTAATGTATATTGATATTGGTTAGAATATACATTAAGCCGTAGATGCAGAAGCCTTAATGAAAAAAAAAAAAAAAGACACCAGAGCGACACTCTCTAACTTTGACTAGAAATCAAACGCGTAACCAAATTTTCAATGCGCCGATGCTCTTCCTCAAAAACCTTTCGGGAAAATGCCCGCCTACATTTATAACTCGATTCATCTTTAGTGAATTATATACGTCGAGAATTGTGCTGGATATATTAGACTGTATAGCAGTCAAAAGACCCAGTTCCAATTTTAAATAAAAATTATTATCACTGAATACAAGTTCCGCAGGATGGCACTTTGTATAAAGAACTAGAAATATGTACATATATAAGAGTAGCATAGACTTTAAACATTTACTGATTATATTTTCTTGTTTCATGACTAATTTCATTTCTTAAACATAACATTTTTTCCCCTACAAAGTGCCACCCCAGTGGACATTGTTTGAACCTAAATTTATTTTTCTAATTTTTTCAGCTCATCTCCTGAATATCTGTATACTAAATATAGTGTTAATCAAGGCAAATTGTTTTCACAGAAGAATGCTGTTTATAGTTTGCATAGATTTTGAGTCTCAACGAGAAAGCATTATTGACGTTTTGGGCATTTAGTTAATGTTTAAGATCATTTTTAAGTTTAAAAATATCCCTAGGGAAATTTAAAATTTTTCAAAATAAAGCAGACTATAAAATATTTCAATTGAAATGCTTAAATAATAAAATATATATATACAAATACTTAAACAGAGAACGAAATTCATTTAAACCACATCACGTATAGTATGCAATGAGAAAAGTTTTTACAGTATAATTTTTATAGAATAGAACATTTCTAGAGAATAAATGATAGTTTGTTAAAAGGAAATGAAGATACGTTTAAACTAGTATGTTGTGGCCACCACATGACTTTCTTCTATCTTTTCCTATACAAATTCACTCAGCAACAATGATTAAAAAAAAAAAAAAAAAAAAAAAAAAAAAAAAGTGGAACTTTGACAAAATTTTGGGTAAAATATGAAAATTATTCTAAGTTTGTCAAAACACGGAAACCGTGGGACTTTGACAAAATTAGGGGGAAAAAGCAAAAATTAGTTTAAGTTTGTCAGAACACGGAAACCGTGGGAGTTTGATAGAATTAAGTGGAGAGGGAAAAAAAAAGTGGGACTTTAACAAATTTTCACATTTTACCCAAAATTTTGTCAAAGTACCACTTCTTTTTTTTTTTTTTCCTCTCCCCTTAATTCTATCAAACTTCCACGGTTTCCGTGTTCTGACAAACTTAAACAAATTTTTGCATTTTCCCCCCAATTTTGTCAAAGTCCCACGGTTTCCGCGTTTTGACAAATTTAGAATAATTTTCACATTTTACCCAAAATTTTGTCAAAGTTTGTCAAAACACGGAAACATTGGAACTTTGACAAAATTAGGGGAAAAATGCAAAAATATGTTAAAGTTTGTCAAGACACGGAAACCGTAGGACTTTGACAAAATTAGGGGAAAAAAGCAAAAATTAGTTTAAGTTTGTCAGAACACGGAAACCGTGGGAGTTTGATAAAATTAAGGGGAGAAAAAAAAAAAAAAAAAAAAAAAAAGATTTTTTTTCGAAGTTTTTTTTTCGTAAAAAGTAAAAAAAAATCGATAACTTTGTTTTAAATTATCACAGATTTATAGTTCAACCATTCGTTTTAAAGGTACTGACGAGACCTTTCGAAAGATACCCATCTTGAAAATTTTTGCCTTTATCACCCTGTTGAAAATTTAGAAAAAGCGGGATGGCAACGCAACCTGTAAGACGATATTTACCAAAAGTTGATAGTTGCACTAATTTTTGTCAAGGTGCAACTACATACCAATTTGTATGAAATTCTGTGCAGTAGTTCCAGAGATACAGTTGCCACAAAATTTTGTCACACACACACAGACAGACAGACAGACAGACATTTTCTAAAAATGGTAAAATCGTGTTCTACATCTCTCAAAACGTGTAAATCCATCAAAAACCCGAAATCGAAAATTTTTACGAATCCAATACTTTCTTCTATTGAAGATATAAGAAAGTAAAAACAATACTTTCTCTACCTTATGGGTAAGAGAAAGTAAAAAAGACATATATAATTGCAAATAGAAATAACAGTCTTTTTAATATATATTTAATTATAAACAAATACTTTTTTTGTTCACAATTTTAAATAATCTACATAAAAATTAATTTATAAACTTAGATATGGTACTGTAAACTTCAATTAAAATATTAAATAAATATGTTGTTTTGGTATATGTAACGAGAAATTTTTCTTTTCAATTTCTTATCATTTCAAAAAACTATTTTACTGGCAATTTTTAATGAATTAATATTGTAACAATACTTCATCAGTCATAAAATTTTAATGAAATATTTTGCTTGCAGTTATTAAGAGGAAAAAAATAGAAGATTTTAAACATACTTGAAAATTACATTATTATAAGAAATACTGATTATTTTTTTACGCTTATAAATTTCATATTTATTGTTTCTGTTTAACAGTTAAGACGCTTAAAATTATTGTTAGAAGAATACTTGACAATTTCGAGTTGGATAGATCAAAGATCATTGAGGTGGAATAAATCTTGGTTAATAACCTGTAATATTTAAATAAATAAATAAAAGATAAGAATCATTTGTAATTGAATATAAATTTGTAAAGGTATGTTTACATTAAAAAAGACAATTCTAAAATTTTAATACAAGTACAATTAATTTTAATGAAACTAGTATTTGCACTACGTGTCAGAAAGACATGTGCCATAGATTAGTTTTAATATATTTAGGTATTAATAAAATAATTTTGTCTTTTATTTTAGAAATATTTATTCATGTTCTTTCTAGTTCTTCATGTGGTACCTGGTTTCCTCTTATGCGATGTTTGAAAAGCTTTTCATAATAATATCATTTTTAATATTTACACTGCTTTTGCTCGAATCCTTTGGAAGGATTTTATTCATGTTTCTATTTGCTAAATTATGCATATTCTGTAATATTGTATGTGCCCAAGTTTGACATTTCTTTAATTGGTCAACTAAGTTTACTAATACTTGATTTGTCTTGCTACAACTTGCGCAACATTCATGTATTATTATTATTAATAATATTCTTTTATATATTATCTTCATGTTTGTTTGAATTTCCTTTTCTTGCATTGTTTTTACGTCATATTTTATTATTATAAATTAATTGCCTCGTGGGCTTACATTATTTTGGTTTAAGTTTTTGTTAGAATGATTTTTTTTTCTTTTTTCAGAAATCTTTATTCATGTTCTTTCTAGTTCTTCATGTGATATTTGGTTTCATTTTGTGTAATGTTTGAAAATGTTTTCATAATAGATATATAGATATATGTATATAGAAAGGAGTAAATTATAAGTAAAAAAATATACTATGGGCATTTGTACTAGAAAAATCTGAAATATATTCGTATAACAATCTTCTAAATATTTACATAAAATAATTTGTTGTATTAATATTTAGATAAATTCATTAATCACTTACTTTTACTTTTGAGAAGAGTAGATGCAATTGCCATACCTTTGATGCAACGTTAAGCTATAGCTGAAAAAGTACCAAACTACAAAATAATTCGCAGAAAACCGCATACGAACGGATCAATACATTCTGAATTTATTCAAAGTGAAATGAATTTCCGACCCGACAGACATTATTAATTCGGGAACGTACAATCTTAACTGTTTTAATATAATATTTTTTTTAGGCACTTAAATTATTAAGTTGTATTTTTATTGCGTACATTTTTCTGCTTAGTTCTTAACTATAATTTATACAGCGTTATACATACACCCAATAAATAAAAACAGTAATTTTCTTGGCATTGCTCATACGTCTGTCATACACTTTTGGAATGTCTTTTATGATATATTAATCGCCAAATTGAAAGTTGTCAGAAAAATTAGTGAAATTACATTCTTTCTAATAACATGGATCATTTTAAATGGATTATAAACTTTCCTCTTTAGTTTAAGACTAATTTTAATGTAACATAAGCATACTGCTGAAATCATTTATTTTAATATTGTAATATAATGTAAAGAAAGGAGAGTCTGCGCACAATTCAACAGATAAGATGAACAACCCCCCCCCCCCCCCGAACTATTACTGAACATATTTGAATTAATTTGTTTTTAATTCATTTCCATTGATATTTTGTTGCCAAATCTTAAGTTATTACAACTTCTGTAACAAAACCAAGAGAGCTATTTTGCGCAATCTCTCCTTACAGAATTGTTGTGAATACGCACATGGGTAAAAGAGATTTTTATTAATGTTGCTTATAATATATTACAATTAAATTGTAATTTCATTCAATTACATTGTTGTAAGGTTTTTCTAAACAGATAAAAATAGAGGTGACAGTCATCTAGCTCATAGAAAATTAATGATAACAGAGTGCGAATTATTGGAAGTTTTCCAAATCACAACCTGCTGGCCAAGCTGGCATCCCTCCAATATTTTGGACGCGTCGTTCCTGGTAGTTTTAGGAAACGTGGCTGCACTGTATTAGACGCTGGAAACAATAAGACGCACATTCGGCTCTCTGCTATTGCTATTGTACAACTACCTGGAACCGTAGCACGCGCTCTCTACTACTTCCAACCCCTCTATTTGCGCAATTTCTCTTACTGCGCCATCTCTCTCAGCTTTACCTTATAACAATGGAGGTAAACCATGTAGAGTAAAAAGATTAAACATTCATTTGAAAATATATCAATATCCAATTATTTTAATCCTAGTTCATTTTTGTAATCACTTTGTTGATATGTTATCACATCTTGATAGGTTAAAGCTTTTTTTACACTTTCCAACAAGGTTGAAAAGTGTTAATGACTTCAGGTTCTCTGCCGGTCTGTCCGCGCTCTAACTCACGTAAATATTCATGGAATTTCTTCAAACTTATATATGTTATTCCAGTTCGCCATCGGATGTTTCCTATTGAAAATGGAGGGAATATCTTTACTGGTTTATTTACAGGGACACACGAAAGTATTCCAAAGTATTGTGTTCTATGCGAGGTATTTCTATAAACCATATTTTAATACCGTTACTTTACACAAATCTTAATGAAATTGAAATATGTTATTCAAGTCTACTATCGTATTTTCTCCATTGAAAATGGAGTAAATACCATTACTGATTTGTATACAGGGACACCCGAAACTATTCCATAGCATTGCTTTCTATGAGATGTATTTCTATAAACCAAATTTTAATAACTTTACTTTTCGAAATCTTTATAAAATTAAAATATGTTATTCATATGCACAGAATTATGCTTTCCATAGTACACAGTATGATTAACATTAAATTTACAGGACCACACAAAATTATTCAGTTACGTTAAGGGGTAATATTGGAAATTTGCTGGAATTACATTTCCGTTTATATTAAACGTTTTTATCCCTTTCTAAATGTTTTTAACACTTTCCAACTGTTTAAAAGTGTTGAAGACTTCGGTTTGTCTCTCTGACTGTCAGCTCTCTAACTCGCGTAAATATTTATGGAATTTCTTGAGAACGATCTTGTTATTTATGTTCACTATAGGATGTTCCATGTTGAGAATGGAGTGAAAACCTCTCCGGTTTGTATACATGGACACCCAAAATGATTCCAAAGCATTGTGTTCTATGAGACGGATTTCTATGAGTTATATTTTAATTCCTTATTTTACACAAATTTTAATGAAATTGAAATTTGTAATTTTTCGAGTTAAAAAAGAAAAAACAATAAATAAATAAATAAATAAAAATGTTTCAACGATATTTTTTACTATATTCTAAAAAGGTTTTTATTTAAAACGCAAACATAGGACGTTTAGAAAAATAATACATAGCTTCCTCTTCATTAACATCATAAAATTCATGGTTTGAAAAACTTAAACATATAAGAGAGCTAACAATAAATTGTTTTCAGGCATTTAGAAAAGCAATCCAATCACCCTATATTCTCACAGAGTAATTTTTGAATCTTAAATAAATGTTATTTAGGTAATTTACTGCTTTAAAAGACAATCGAAATTTTGTCACGGTATTATATAAATAACTAGCAGGCTTTGCCCGCTTCGCTGGACGATAAACTTAAATGATTTGTCAAAATGACATATCTTTATTAATAACCTAAGTTCTCGCTGTGATTGGTAGAGGTTTTCTCGCTCCCAATGTTAGGAGTCTGGGTCCCCACTGTCTTCGGCACAACTTACCCACTTCTTACTTCCCCACCCTCAGCGGGTGAGTTCGAAGTTTTGCAAAATCCCACTAATGTACATAATGCGTACACTTAATCAATATCCACACACCAAAATTCGCCATTCTAAGATAATTCAAAGCGAATTCAAACGGAAAAACATGTTTTTACACATGTTTATTGCCCTCCGACTCCGAGAATTTAGGGGGGGGGGGGTGGATTTCGAATTTCATGAAATGCAGTTACAATAAGTGCCGGATGCATACAAACAATTTACACACCAAATTTCGTGACCACAGAAGTCTTTAATAGACTGTATTATAAATAAAAAAATAAAAAAAGCACAGCTTAAGTATCGCAACCCTTTGGTGACTTTAAATATTTTAAGCCATTTTTGCGATGAACTGAATTGGCTATCTCAATTGTGCAATTAAAGATCTTGGCGAGAAACGTCCGAGCTACTTCGGTGCCGAATTTCAAATTTTGCCAAAGGGATCCAATACTAAAGCTGTTCCATATCGAATCTGGGTTGAAAACGGAAAAAGGGTAAAATAAATTAGAAATTTCAGACCTATATTTATAAATTTGATACCGAATGAAAGGGGTGATTTTGCTGAATCCAGGGGTGCAAACAGTTTTTCGATGCGGCAATTAGATTTTTGAAAAATAACTAAAGTATGAAATTTAAGTGGCAACGGAAAAACGGAAAAAGGGAAAAAAAGTTAGAAAGATCAGACCTATCATTACAAATTCAGTACCAAATGAAAGAGGTGATTTTTCTGAATCCTGGGGTGTAAACAGTTTTTCGACACGACAATTAGATTTTTTAAAATTAACTAAAGAATTAAACTTAGATGGCAACACTTCATGTCAATCTTTTCATAATTTGAAGTGCGAATCACGCGAATACAAAAGTGTTTAACTTAAAAAAATTATTTTTATATTTTGTTTTTTCATTCAAAGCATTTTAGTGAAAAAATATTTATGGCGCATGCGCAGGCGTTTTAAATTTCTATAGATATAATTTCAAGTTGGGTGAAGACCTAAATTCCTGCCAAGCGCCGTTGAATTCCGTCCAGCCGTTTTCAAGTGATGCCCGGACAAAAAAAGCGACATTCGGACACGATGACACACACACAGGCAAAATTTTCTGAAGTCATTTTCGGCTTTCATGGGGTGTAAAACGTGAAGATATCGCAAAATTTTTTGATTCCGACAAATTTGCAGACAAAAGTCTGATTTTATTAATATAGATACGTATAACATTTTTATCTTATAAAAGTGACAATATATATGTGGGAAGTTCCTTGCAGAGCCAACAGATGGCGCTGTCTCTGATGCTTATCATTGAACGAGATGACAAACGGAGGAGTTGAGATCTGGCTGCAGTGGAGATCGGTTGAGACCTTCAGCGCGTAGGCTGACAGGCTCATTTTTCTGCTAATTAGAGCTTGTTGTGCTCTGTATAAGTGTGTAGAGCCATGGAGAGCTCTATACCATAATCTCACTTATTAGAAATAGTACGCGTAGGTACTAATGTGAATTGTAGAGCGAGTCAGTGCTCATATATGTTACTTTCTGTTAGTCCTAGTAATGAAGAGAGCTTGTTATGTGTATTAGGCCTCGAAACCAGCAAATGTTATTGATGGAAACCCTGTTAATATTATCATTTTATCTTTGTGTAAACTGTGTTGTGTACGTAATAAATGTTTTTAGTTATCTTAATCGCACCTCTTCATTGCCCCACCCCTAGACGCCCAGCTCATATACTACAAGTGGGGACTCTGCCGCGATATTACCACCAACAAGTTATAAAAGGTAACTGTTATTGTTATATATTTATCATTGTGTTTGATAGTGGATAATAATGATTAATGCATATATTGAGCAAAAAGAGTTTGAGTTACTATTTTGAATTAGAAATTAATGGTGAAATACTTTTGAGAACACTTTTGGTTTCACTGTGTGATGAAATTAAATAAATATATTACTTGAGAAGAATGAATAAAAATAAGAATTATGATTGAAAAAAATATTCTGAGTAATCTTTTATAATTTTGCTTATTACTGTTTGCAATAATATTTTAACAATATTATAACAATATTATTTTAAAACGAAAGTGATAACAATTATTAAATAGAGAACAATAACAATAATGGTGATATTATATGAAATATGTGTAATAATTAAGAAATATATAAGATGATCTAAGTATTCTGTTGTATATTACAAATTGTTCTGCAGGTGGTTATTTAAAAATCATGATAATTTTGATTTGAGAACAAAAACCATAGAATCATTTTTTGAGAAAATTGTTCTCATATTATTTTGTTTCTATTTAGGTATGATATTAATTTGGTAGAAATATTGAAATATTTTTTGGTATAAATAATTATTTAGAGTTATAATGGCCCAAAACGTGTTGCAAGGCATTAGAAAAGCCGATTTAAGAACAATTGCTGAAGAATTAGGCCTAACTGTTCCGGCGGAAGCTAAGGTACTTGAAATCAAAACTTTAATTGAGAGTTCTGATATTTATAAAAATGATTTAGAATTTGTTAGAGGTGTTATTAAAATGTTACTAGAAGAACAAAAGTTGAAATCTGTAGAAGAACAAACCAAAATTGAGATAGAAAGAATTAAATTATCCCAGTTAGAAAAAGAAATAGAGTTACAGAATTTAAAGTTACAGGCTGCAGCAAATAATTCTAGTAATAATGTTGAGCAATCAAATTCAGAAACTACTTCACAATCATTAGAAAATTTAATTAGAAGTATTCGAACTTTAACCATTTCAGTACCTGAGAAACCGGAAGCTTTGCACTTATTTTTTCAATCCCTTGAAAAGGCATTCGTTTCTAAAAATGTACCCCCTAAATTTAAATCGGAAATATTGATTAATTTATTGGGAGATAAATGTAATCAGGTTCTTGCGTACGTAACCACCGAAGAGATTAACGATTATGAAAAAGTTAAGGAATTAATTTTAAGACAGTTCCAACCAACGCCGCGTGAATGTTTAAGTAATTTTAAAAATGCGTTGCGTAATCCGTCAGAATCTCATGTCCAATTCGCTTCGCGTCTAAGCGCTTCTTTTGATTACTATTGTAGATTGAGAGGGGTTAACGATGTTAAGGAATTGTGTGATCTTATAGTTTCCGATAAAATATATGAAACGTTGGATTCTAGAACTAAGGAACATATTAGTGTTCGAGAAGGTCAAAATTGGTTTAAACCCAACGAGTTAGGTCGGGAGTGTGATTTATTCTACTCTTCTAGAGGTAAATCGTTAATTGAAACTAATAATAATACACGAAACGAAAGTTCAGAGAATAAGCGGTTTGTAAACAAAACTCCTTTTAGAAAGACACATTATAATAATAAAGATCCCATAGTACGTAATTCGGTATCTAATCAAACTCACGAAAAGCATGAAAGAATGTGTTATATTTGTGGTGCAAAAGGGAAAACATTTCATTTCGCCAGAGTGTGTCCTAAACGTAGTTCAGAGAAAAAAGAATTCCGTGAAAATCTTCCTACGAATTCAGTAGTTCAATCCGAAACAAGTCCGATTAACCTAATTGTTAATGAGCTCGAATATGTTGATATTTTAGTGGATGATATTCCACTTAAAGGGTTAAAAGATTCTGGTTCTTCGATTCTAATTGTAAATAAAAATAGCATTCCACAGACTAAAAATGTTATTTCTTCAACCACTCTAGTTAGCTGCTTTAATGAAAAGAAAGATGCAAATCTGACTGAATTTAAAATATCTTTACCTAATCATGATTCAATAAACATAATCGGTGCTTTATGCAACAATTTGACATGCGACGTAATTCTGCCTAATAATATCTTTCATATTTTGAAACAACAAAATAAAGAGGAAGCAGATGTTTCGAGTTCCAGCGTAGGGGGGAAAGATAGTCTTCTAAATTCGGGGGAAAGCAATTTCGATGAAGCAAATGAGTGTTCTTTTCCTGTATTCGATCGAAAGGAAAATGAAATAGATACTTTTTTTTCAAGTATGTGCAATTTTTCAGAAGAAGAAAAATTCGATGTCAGTTATATTTTAGATAAGTCGTTAAAAGAGAAATTAAGCGAATTAATAAAAAGTTATAAGCCAGTTAAAACAAAAAGTACTGATTTAAAAATGTCCATTATTTTATCTGATGATATACCAGTGTGTTCACGCTCTCGCAGATTATCATTTGTAGAGAAATCAGAGGTGGACAGACAAATTGACCAGTGGTTAAAGGATGGTATAATTAGAGAAAGTACATCAAATTATGCTTCGCCAATAGTGGTGTGTAGGAAAAAAGATGGAGGAATAAGGTTATGCTGTGATTATCGTGCTTTAAATAAGAAAATAATTAAAGATAAATACCCGTTGCCAAATATTGAAGATTTATTTGATAGATTAGGGGAGGGTAAAGTTTTTTCGACACTAGATTTAAAGAATGCGTTTTTACAAGTTGATGTAGAGGAAAAAAGTAGGAAATATACAGCTTTTGTGACAGATAATGCCCAGTATGAGTTTCTAAAAGTTCCCTATGGATTATGTAATAGTCCCTTAGTATTTCAAAGATATGTAAATTATGTGTTTAAAGACTTATTAAAAGATGGTACTGTAATTATTTATTTAGATGATATAATTATTCCATCTAAAGATGAGAATGAAGGGTTAGATAAATTAAAACGTGTGTTAGAAACGGCATCAAAATTTGGTCTAGAGTTAAATTTAAAGAAATGTCAGTTTTTGAAACGTAAGATCGATTTCTTAGGTCACATAATTGAGAATGGCACGATTAAACCCTCAGTAGAAAAAACTCTCGCAGTACAAAATTTCCCAGAACCCCGTAATGCTAGGGAAGTGCAGAGTTTCTTAGGTTTAACGGGTTACTTTAGAAAATTTATTCGTTCATATGCCAACATAGCAAGACCACTCAGTGACTTATTACGTGCTTCCACTCCATTTAAATTCGAGCAAGAGCAGAAATTAGCTTTTCAAAAGCTTAAAGACATTTTATCTAATGCACCTGTCTTACACCTTTTTAAGCAAGGCTATAAGTTAGAAGTTCATACAGATGCATCTAAATTAGGATTCGGTGCAATCCTATTACAACAAGATGACGATGGACAGTACTATCCAATCCATTATATGAGTAAAAAGACCTCTGTACAAGAAGAAAAATACTGTAGTTATGAGTTAGAAGTGTTAGCGATAGTAGAAGCCCTTAAAAAATTTAGGAACTATTTATTAGGTAGTAAATTTAAAATTTATACTGACTGTCAAGCGTTCACTAAAACTTTAGATAAACGTGAATTGACACCTAAGGTAGCCAGGTGGTCTTTCCTGCTACAGGAATTCGACTACGAAGTAGAACATCGACCTGGTAAACAAATGCAGCATGTTGACGCTCTTAGCAGACACCCTGTAATGGCTGTAAATACTGATACCCTTACTCATCGTATTGCTACTGCTCAAGAAAATGATGAGTTTATCAATACTATGAAATCTCTTTTACAACAAAACCAAAATGACGAATATGTGTTAAAAAATAATGTTTTATATAAAGTGTTAAATGATAGGGATGTACTAATTGTCCCAGAGATCATGCAACTCGAGGTCGTAAAGAAATGTCATGCCTTAGGACATTTTTCGGCTAATAAAACTGAAGAGTTAGTAAAAAGAGACTACTATTTTTCTAATATGAAAAAATGCGTAGATAACGTTGTAAAAAGTTGTGTAGAATGTATTCTCGTAAATAAGAAACAGGGAAAAGGAGAAGGTTTTTTGAACCCTATACCTAAAGGTGATATACCATTATCCACGTATCACATCGATTTTGTGGGTCCATTACCAACAACTAACAAAAACTACAATCACATTTTCACCGTAATCGATGGATTTAGTAAATTTTCGTGGCTATATCCAGTCAAATCAACTTCTTCAGCAGACGCCTTGCAAAAATTAAAACAGCAAGCTGCTATTTTTGGTAACCCCGCAAGAATAATATCCGATCGTGGACCTGCGTTCATATCTAAGGAGTTTGCAGATTACTGTAAATCAGAGGGAATCGAACATGACACCATCACAACCGGAATCCCAAGAGGGAATGGTCAAATTGAGAGACTTCATCGAACAATCATTCCTGTATTATCCAAGTTATGTATAAATGACCCTAACAAGTGGTACAAGTTTGTTGAGGCTGTTCAGAGAACTATTAATTCCACCACATCGAGAAGTACCAAAAGAACTCCTTTTGAACTACTCACTGGAGTAACAATGAGAAAGAAAGAAGATAAGAGAATACTAGAACTTCTCGAAGAGGAAAGGATAAATTCCATGCTTGATAATCTTAACACCATTCGTGAAGAAGCAAGAAAAAATATTCTTAAGATTCAAGAAGAAAATCGCCGATGTTACAACAAGAAGAGAAAGAAAGCCCATGTATATAAAATTAATGATCTAGTTGCCATCCAGCGAACTCAGTTTGGAACCGGCATGAAACTAAGACCAAAATTCTTAGGTCCTTATAAAGTTGTGCGAGTAAAGAACAAAGACAGATATGAAGTCGAGAAGATAGGCGATCACGAAGGACCTATACATACTAGTACTTCTGCAGACCATATGAAATTATGGTCCACAAACTAAATAGACTGAACTAAATGGACTGATAAACATTACAGAAAAAGTTAACTGTGAATTTTTATGTACATAATTTTTTTAATGTCTGTTTCTCTTTTTTGTTTTTTTTTCTTTTAATTGTATTTTGCAGATATCCTTTAGTATCCCAGGTTGGTTTACGGTGAGGTCACCGCAACATCAGAATGGCAGAGCGTTGTGGGAAGTTCCTTGCAGAGCCAACAGATGGCGCTGTCTCTGATGCTTATCATTGAACGAGATGACAAACGGAGGAGTTGAGATCTGGCTGCAGTGGAGATCGGTTGAGACCTTCAGCGCGTAGGCTGACAGGCTCATTTTTCTGCTAATTAGAGCTTGTTGTGCTCTGTATAAGTGTGTAGAGCCATGGAGAGCTCTATACCATAATCTCACTTATTAGAAATAGTACGCGTAGGTACTAATGTGAATTGTAGAGCGAGTCAGTGCTCATATATGTTACTTTCTGTTAGTCCTAGTAATGAAGAGAGCTTGTTATGTGTATTAGGCCTCGAAACCAGCAAATGTTATTGATGGAAACCCTGTTAATATTATCATTTTATCTTTGTGTAAACTGTGTTGTGTACGTAATAAATGTTTTTAGTTATCTTAATCGCACCTCTTCATTGCCCCACCCCTAGACGCCCAGCTAATATACTACATATATATGTGTGTATATATGTTCCTACTTTGAAAAAAAAAAAAAAAAAAAAAAAGAAGGAACTTAGAAAATTTATTGCAAAGCAATAAATAAAGCTAATACATGTTTTATAGGTCTATTTTTTCAGTAAATATTGAATAAACATTTTATAGATGTTTTACGACATTACTTATTTCTTTGTATCCCTAGTAATTTATACTTAATCTCTAGTACAATTTCTTCTCCTATAACGTAGTTTCTATTTTTGGTGTCAGATAAATTTTATTAACGTCAATTATCGTATATGGCAAAATGTGACTTATCCTTTAATAACCGGATAAGCTAAAATGAGCCGGTTCCTCTAAAAATAGTCTTGGTAATAAATATTCGCGAATAATACGTTTTTATATAAGAATAGTTGCATTACATGGACTTTTCTCTGTGTATCACAATTTTTATTTAATTCTTTTTACTCCACGAACATATTATGTAAAGAAACGATTGCTATCATGATTTATATGTCCATAGAATGTGACAAATTTATATTCGAGGCAGTCGTGACGTCTAGTTAAAATCCTCGAGTTTTAATCTTGACATTATAAGGCAGGATACCTTATCCTTTTAGAAATATCTACGATTAAACACGATTTTTTGTGATGTATATGTGTGTGCGTGTGTGTGTTTGCATGTGAGTGAACACGTTAGCATCTAAACGCTTTGTTCTAATGAGCTGAAATTTAGCACGTATGATTATGTCACCATAGCGTGAACCCTGTTGATTTTGGTGAATTTGGCACTTATAGGATTAAAAAGAAAAATTCATTAACATTATCGCCTCAAATTATTTAAAGTGTAACAGCGTCTGAACGTCTTATTCTAGTAAACTGAATATATATATATATATATATATATATATATGCATATTATAGGACATTTTAGCACAAACTATATATATATATATATCGTGTATCAATTATCCATACTTTTTTTGAGAGACACAACAAAAAATTTCATATCTTTATGGCCTATGGACATAAATAATTTAAAGTGCAATAGCGCCTAAATGCCTTATCCAATGGAGCTAAAAAATTATATAAATGTTATAGGTCACAATCGCACGAAATTTACAGATTTTGGTATATGTAGTATATATAGATTTTTAGGGGAACACAACGAAAATTCTTTTTATTATGGCCTATGCGCTCAAATTATTTAAAGTGTGATAGCAGAAGTTTTAGCCTGCACCCAACTTTAATTTATATGTATTGAAGATTTCAAAATTTTTGCACCACAAAAATATATCATATTATAACAATTTCTGAAGCTTTACATAATATACTGCAAACTGAAAGACAAATATATCGGTAAGTTTTATATTAGAATTCAATCCTCAAATCGTGTTGGACGATTCCAACCACCCAACACACTTCCGTTTGGATGAGATTCCTATAACCTATTTCTAACTTTTTTTTTCTTTTGTTTTACGGAGTTTACTAATTTTGTTAATTTTGCGTACATATTTGTTCGTATTTTATGATTTATTTTAAAAACATTTCGCTTTTTCAATGTTTCATTCTTATGTAAACATTGGTGCATTTTAAATAAACTTATATATTTATATCATATATATTTTTCTTTGCTTTTCATGTCTTATTTTTAAAGCTTAATACAGCACATACAAATTCTGATTTACTTCATAAATGGTATTTCTGTTTTTTTAGAAATGTAAACTTCGTTTCAATAAATTTTTTCAATGAATAAATATATTTCAGCACTAAGTCATGTTAAAATAACAGAAAATAAAATAAAATAAAGAAATTTATAGATCCTTAGATTTTAAGTAAAGAAAAAAAAAATATTTACTGCCTATGACTTCGGGGAAATATATAAAAGAATCAATGATATTGATATACGGTAAAAAAATATTTAAACTGAATAAATAAATATTGTGCAAATGTCATTTTTATACCGAATATTCCCAACTGTTCTATGTTTCTGACAGGACCTCTTTTGCTCTTTACAAGGAAAAAGACATCAAAATGCAAATTGAGCCAAAATTATTCTAAAACAAGAAATATTCCATATGAATTCAGGCTCTTTGAAAAATTCTGTCTTTCATCTAAAAATGTAGTCTCCCTTTCATAAAAATACAAAATAAAATATAAGAAAATGACTATTGCTTAAGGAAAACATATATAATTTGTGATATTATATGACTACAAATTATTGATTTTTATAAAATTTCCGAAATAAATTACAAAAAAATAATGCTGTCATTTAAATATTTCTTATATTCACTAACTGAAAAGTGTCACATTCAAATTTAAATATGTAATCATTTTAATTTCGGATTTCTGAACAATATATTTAAGAAATATCATTATACATTACTTACACACACACACATATATACACCGTGACCAATAAGTTCTCATACACTTTCAAATTTTTATTACAAGAACACAAAATAAATCATACAAAAACTTTTTGTATCAAATTAAAGTAACAATCATTAAGTATCTTTACAATAAATCCTTTGGAATAATTCCGACTTTTAGTTTCTTAACGAGCTTAAGTCTTTTTTGAAATCGATCACATGCGGCACGCACGGCTTCCATTGACATTTCCTACTATATCTTTTGAATTACATTTTTAAATTTGCTCAAATCAGTGATTTTATAGTTATTCAGTTAGGAGAGCAAATATGACCACGCAAAATAATGAAGGGGGCTGATATCGGGGGAGTTGGGGAGTCATTCATTCTTTGGCAAAAAGTCAGCTAAATTTTGACTGCACCACTCCTGAACCACACGTGCGGTATGAGAAGGGGTACCATCTTGTTTGAAGCAGAAATATTCCGCCCCATACATTCTCTGGACATTTGGGAGTAAAACGTTTTCCAAAACCTCAGTTTTATAATATTAGGCATTGATTTTTAACCCCTTATCAACGAAGACTAACGGGAGTTTTCCTCTTTTGGAAATAGCGGTCCAAACCATCACAGACGAAGCATTTTGATAACGCGGAACGTAATGTTGGTTCTCAGGGATGTTATCAATAGAAACTGATCATACTCTGTCATTTTCGGGGTTGAGACTTTGCTGTAAACTGAATAGTTTCTCGTCTGAAAAGACAAATTCATCCCCAGCGTGCCAAGCAAGAATTTCTTCCACCTTTTGCTTCCATTTCATCTTAGCAGACTCTAAAACTCCGTGAATTTTAAGTTTTCTATAAACCTTGCACCCAAGGTCCTTTTTTAGAATGTTTAGCATTGACTCATTCGATATTTTGAGCTCTCGTGCTAATCTTCTAGCAGATCTTTATCCGTTTCGTCGTATCCTTTCCCTGACCCTTTTCGCAGCCTCTTTTGTCCGAACGGACCTCGGCCTGCCAGATCTTTTTCTGTCATCGACATAGAACGTCTTATTATACCTTCTGATAGTTCTGTAAATGAAATCTCTCTTCACCCCCAGGGCTTTGAAGTCTTTGAAAATTTCACCGGCTGCTCTTCTTTGACGAATTTATTTATCACAATTTCTCTCAATTTCTTCATTCTACCTAATTAAAGAAAAATTATAATTACTACGTCATATACACTTGGAATAGCTTTATAACTTACACTAAATAGCCTGCAAAATATTTGGGACTACAGCAAGACATATGTATAACTTTTTAACGTGCTTCAAAAGTTGTATGAGAACTTATTGGTCACGGTGTATATATATATATATATATATATATATATATATATATATATATATATATATACCTTTGAAAAAAATCAAGTTACCAGTAAAAAAAAGGACTCACTTTAGATTCTTGAGGGCAATTTTAGATTCTTAACGGCATATTTAGCATATAAAATCCATACGCTTAGATAAAAAAAATAGTTATATGTATGCATGCAAATAAAATAACTTTATTTTTGCTTGTTACTTACGTATGGACATATGTTAAACGTCATACATAGTAGTTTTATTGATATCTATATCATTTCTCTTCAGTTTGAAGGTTATATTCTGAAAAAGGTGATAAGGATTCAATTTTATTCATATGAAAAGCAAGAAGGGTGTTACATTTTTTTTTTTTTTTTTTTTTTTTTTTTTTTTTTTTATGAGGAGCAGAAAAGTGCTAGTTTTTCAACAAAATTCAAGAAAAGCGCAGCACTTTCTTAAAACTGTCTGAGAAAAAGCGGCCGCTCAATTTGTTTGAAAAGAAAAGTTTTGATCAGTGCAATTTCCCTATTTTAATTATGCTTCAGAAACTTGGACATTACCATGAAAAACTACACAAAAATTTCAAACAACCCAGAGAAACGTTGAGAGATGCATGTCAAGATTCACCCAAAGAGACAGAAAGCAAAACACTTGGATTAGGGAGCAAACCAAAATTACATATGTTATTTCTAGAGTTAACAAGTAAAAATGGAGCTAGGCTGTACACCTTGTCAGAAGAAATGAAGATAGATGGACTACCAAAGTCCAATTTTGGATACCGAGAGATAAGAAAAATCCAAGGAATAGACCATCGTGTCATTAGAGAGATGAAATTGTGAAGATTGAAAAAATATAATGGAGAATAAGTGCAGAAAACAGGGCAGTTTGGAATCACCTAGGAGAGACCTGCATCCTGCAGTAGATTCATAAATGTTGAAATTGAATATGATGATGCTGATATTTGTATATATATATAGATAGATAAATTGCTAAATACATGAACGGTTTATATGCTATCTGATTTTGTCTTGTTTCAGGAATTACTTAAAAAATGTTTTTATTTTTTACATATATAGAAAAACAAGAAATATTTTAATACATAAAAATAAATTTTTAAATTGTAATAACGCAGTTATTTTATGTGCATACTTTTAAAGTGTAATATTTTAAGAATATGCATATCAGGTTTTAGGCAATAAGCTTATCACATGTTTTAATCAGGTATTTTCACAAATCTTGCGATAAATATGACTGATGACATATGACGTTCTTTACAAAAATATTAATTAATAAAAATTAAATAGTAATTCGATCTAATATATCCTATAAAATGTTTAAAAATGATAACTTTTAAATTTAATTTTATAAGATAACTTCTTAAAATCTCATGACATATAATACTGTTTAAGTTCTGAGAATTACATATTTCCAGCAGCCTCTAGAGTCTAGACGAATCATTTTAATTGCTAAAACTACAGAAATTATAATTATAGAAAAAAAGATGTTCTAAACTCAGTTTTTACTTCCTTATACAAAGTATAAGGAAGTATAGTAATCCCGATTTGCGAAATGGATTTTGCATTTCACATTGCTCGAAAACGAATGATCGCTGAATGTTGCCAATTTATACGTGTGACTGTCATGATGTCTAGTTGTACACCTGCAAGTGTCGTCTTAACACGAGCTCTCGTTTTAGAGATATAAGGGACTTTACACGATTTTTTCTGACGTCTGTATGTATGTGTGTCTGTGTGTGTGTGTGTGTGTGTGAGTATGTCACATAACTCAAAAACGGTTGGACGTAGAAAGTTGCGAATTGGTACATAGGTTTGTTATAACATCTAGTTGTGCACCTCATTTTTTGGACCTTGTATGATTTTCCGTTTTGGAGATATTTAGGAAAATTAGGTTCATAATGGCCAAAATGTATCAAAAAACGGTAATAACTCAAAAACGGTTTGGACAAATCTTGCAATTTAACTGACTTCCCGACTAGCTAGACATTTGAAACTTTCAGAAAAGTTCAGAACACGTTGACAATGCATTTTTAAAAATTTTTTAGCCAACTGTTTCTAATACCTGCTGCCTTCAGCAGCGTTTATGTGATTCAACAGAAATTTTATTTAACTAACTTCTCGACTAGCTAGAAATTTGAAACTTTCAGACTAGATCAGAACGCGGTGAAAATGCATTTTTTTAATACTTTTAGCCAACTGTTTAGGGTCCCTGCTGTCTTCGGCAGCGTTACCAGTACAAATCTTGCAATCTATTTTTACCTAACTTCCCGACAAGCTAGACATTTAAAACTTCTGGAAAAACTCAGAACACAGTGACAATGCATTTTTTAAATATATTTAGCCAAATGTTTCAGGTGACTGCTGCCTTCGACAGCGTTTATATGGTTCAACAGAAAATTTATTTAACTAACTTCCCGAATAGCTGTACATTTGAATCTTTCAGCATAGTTCAGAACACGGTGAAAATGCATTTTTTAAATACTTTTAGCCAATTTTTTCGGGTCCCTGCTGCCTTCGTCAGCGTTACCAGTACAAATCTTGCATCGTTTTTTAACAAACTTTCAGAGAAGTTGAACGGCACATGGTGATAATTTATTTTTTTAAATATTTTTAGCCAACTGTTTCCGGTCCAATGACAATTATTTTTAACATTATGTATATTTCTAAAAGTGTATAAGGAAGTCATGTGGTGCCCACATCAGATTTTTTACTTCCATTACCTTACGACCGTAGGTAATGAAAGTATTGTTTTCGGTCAAAATAAACGATATCGAGTTTTCACCTGATTTATATGATTTAAGGCCTTCTGAGTCCAAAAAAGTAGTTTTTGGTAATTTGCCAGTGTGTGTGAATGTGTGTGTGTGAATGTGTGTGTGTGTGAATGTGTGTGTATGTATGTGTGGAATCTTCTGGCTATCATATCTCCGAAACTAATAAAGATTGGAATACAAAGCTTCACAGATGATACAGGTCTGGTGTATAGATGGATTTTTCAATTTTTGATTAAAATTGAAAAAAAAGAAGTGGATCATCGGAAACCGGAAATGGGACCGTAAGTCCGTATCTTAAAAAACGGATCTAACGATTTTCTTCAAAGTTGCTATATAAACAGTCTATTAAATGCCCTTTCGAATTATATAGATGGTTAGTTCAGTAAATTTGATAGGCGTCCTGTATAAATAGATAAATTTCCTGTCTCGCAAGTGGGTTCCTTTAAAAATGGCTGTATGGATTTTTTTTCAAACTCGCCATATTAACTCCCTTTGAAATATCCTTTTGCATGTAAATATTGTTTGCAGGTGAATATTTGAGAATACCAAGTTTTGGAAAAATTTGATATCTCAAAAACGGCCATAACGATTTTCTTGAAAATTGTTTCATTAATCAATTTTAGATACCCCTTCTCATCGCTCGCTATGTAAACTCTGTTCTAAATGTCTTTATACGTGTATCAAGTTTCTCTTACTAGAAAATTCCAAAAAAATACATATAATATCTCCAAGAAATGCATATAATATGTGAAATAGTAGGTACTAGAAGTCGTGTGGTTGTATCACACCAGATTTTTATTTCAAATCTTTAGAAAGGTGAGTGCTGGTGACTACCCATTAGAATCTATCAATTTACTTTTTGTAGCAAATTAAATTTTTAGTAAGTTTGTGTAATTAGTGTCGTGTAATGTGTAGAGATTCAACATTTATTGGCAACAACACTCTTCACTGATAAATAGGTTTGCACTGAAATCCCACGTGAGCACACTAGAACCTCTCATAAACACACTCAGGCATTGAAAGAATTCTACTTAAATAGTTTGAACTGGATAATCACTTCACAACATTTGCCTTAAACTGTCTTTACAAAAATGCTGACATCCAATTGCGATACTTCGAACTACGCTAACTTAAACTGTTTTCTACACAGAATAAAAAAAATCCATAACTGACATCTAGAAAATGAATTGCATCTCTAGTAAAAGTAATTTCATGTTATCCTTAAAATTCTAGTACCCTTTGATAGCGAAATCTACAAATGCTTATTAGGGTTCTAGATCGTTTATCTATATTATCGTGGTCAAACTTGTTTAAAAATCTCAGCAAATAAATGCGAACTCAAGAGGCCATTTTTAGTAACTATAATCTTGATTTAAGAACAAATTTTAGAAAATCACAGAATAATTTCTCGCAATTTAAAGGACTCATAATATTATTTCACTATCTAGAAAAGTATAGACTTGAAATTCTCGATCATTTCGTCTATCCATATTATTTGTTTACCTTTAGCAGATGTCATCAATCTATATTTCGGATTTAAATATTTAAAAATTGTCATCTTATTTGTTCTAGATGAAGGATGTGTACTGTTTTCATAGTATAGGTTGGACTTGAAACTATTCATGGAAACCATTGTAACCTGAACTAATTTTCCATCATTTTGCTTGACATCTCAGGGCGATGTTGAGCATTTGATCTTCTTTGTTCTCATTTTCTCACAACTTCCCCTCTTCGTGAGAAAAGAAAACTGTTACTGAGGATTTAAATCGAGACTGGAAGAGGATTTTACAACCTTAACCAATTAAAACACTTAATTAATTTACATTTACTGAGATTTATAAATAATGGTCACACATATACTTAATACCCAAAGTGTTACAAAGCATTGGCTCGTGATGCTTTGTATATTTTGTTAAAAGTTTTAAAATAAGATTAATGAGAATTAAATGTCTTTCTCCATATAAATGACTTTTTTCTGAAAATGGATTTTTTTTTTTCTTTTTTTTTTTTTTTTCGTGAGTCAAAATCTATTAAAGAAGAACTCACTTAACGTTTTTATCAAAGTTTTTTCATTAAAAGCAGCCTTTAAAAGTGTAAAAAATTGTAAAGTCTATGCGCATATTTACTTACGGTCTAGATTAGAAAGTTAAATTGTATAAATAAATACGAAACGTCATTACATCTATAGCCACGAGTATTACACAAAATAGATAAATATAGGAAGAAAAATTAAATAAAGTAAACTTTTAAATTTGCATGAAAAATGTATTTATATATATATTAGAAACGTCATTATTTCGTTATTTATGTAAGTTCAGTATTAGAGATAAAACGCATACACCATTCAAATAATAAAAATTCTTCTGATAACTAAAAGGTTTTATTGAAATCTAGTCTTTTTAACCTCACCAAAAATATTTTAGCATTGTTTAACAGTATAGGAGATTTTAGCTTTTCTGAAAGCTCAAACATAAAATTTATACATAGTTTTAGGCTAAATTAAGTAAAAAATTGTCTCGTTATTAGTTATAAAAATTCAACTAAATACAAGAAATATCAGAAGTAATAATAGTATTATAAAAATCACTAGGAGTTCTGGTCCTGTCTAGCGTTCGAAGTTTAGAAAAACATTTCAAACTTATTTCTCCATCCTAGTTAAATCAACTAAGCATTGGTTTTGACAATAATTAAAGTAATCTGGTGTGTCACCCACACGATTTTCTCTTACCCTGAAATTTAATACTATAAATACAGGTTGGAGAATAAGGGGTTAAGATAACGAGTTCCATTATGAAAACCTATATTAAAAAATTCAAATTAGTCTTCGGAAGAGTTTTATATGATAATTAGTTCTGTATGAGAGGGGGGGGGGCTGCCCGTTTCATTACTGCACCTACATTTATATAGAATTTAAATATGTTATTAAAATTAAAAGTTCACTTAAAATTATTCTGACAATTTTAACATGCAACATTCCTTGAAACTTATCAATCTTGATCAAACATTTCCTGCAACAAACTTATATTAATTTCAAAATACAACATTTGAATCTCCTAAAATTATTCGTTTTTAAGTTACTCTAAGAGACACAGGCAAAGAATGTACACGTTAAAAAACTTGACTTCGGTAACCAGGAAGCCTCAAAACGTGTAAATATGCTAAAAACAAGCGATAAATATTTAGCTTAAAAACATTCATTATATATCACATGTCTATGAGGAAGTAATTTCAATTCCTGAGCAGCTTTCCTGGACATAGTAAAATATTATATCAAAGCAATTCCACTAACAATAAAAAAAAAGTGTTATTACTTAAATATTTGGAGTCCCGTACATCTTTTGAAGATTATGTACAGACTACATGGTGCACCTAAATATAATCCTATAGTAATAATACACGGCACAACTGAAATACACTTCCATCAATTTTCAGCTATTGTCGCACTATAATCCACTACTTTTGTGTGTCCCTGTAAATGATCAGTGAATGATTACCCTACCATATTCTACATGAGACATGTTTATACGCATATAAAGAATATATATTCATTTCATTTGGTTTAGTGCAGTCCATAGATGTTAAACTTTACTTACATGCACTTTCTCCCATAGATGTAATGCATTTGAATACTCTTGGGTGTCCCTGTACACGAACATTTTGCTTCATTGCAATGAAAAGCTTAGTGTAGCATCCTTATATCATACACATTTAGAATACAAATTTTGGACTTTTTGATAGTATTTGTTCTTGATATATGTTGATAGCAAACACACAGACACACAGACCATTCGCTAAACACATGATTTTCGTATTCAGGGGACCTCAAACCGTGTAAATATAACAAAAAATCACATTCGAAAATTTTAAACTTAAACAAAACTTCCTCTACCTTATGGGTAAGAGAAAGTAAAAATGACTTCGCCTTTTATTATGGTATATATACATTTTAAAATCCAAACATCTCCAAGAAATTAAAAATGTCATTGTAATTATTTAATTAAAATTTTGTAACCACGTGTCTATTTATTTGTTTTTATTATTAGTTTCTCGTGGAGTAGTTGAACTCAATATAATTAATTTATTACTAGCAAACCCGTGCGAAATTTTCGCACTTTATTTATTTGTTTTCTTATTATTTACATTTAAAACTTGAAATTCATAAATCTTGTACCAATTTCCCTACCCGATTTGAATTGTAATTAACCAGAAGTCAAATTATTATTAGAACTAAACTATTATTGTGCGTTAGTGAAAACAAAACCATCCAAAGAAAAATTTCAAAATAAAATTCATGATTGACGACCAAATTTTCATACTTGGGCAGGCAGTACAGTTCTAGTATGAGGCCCTTATGGAAACTTTTTTTAATATAGGACCCCAATGACGAATGTTTTTGCCGTGTTGGCGATGTTTGTTTGCTTATTTATTTATTTTTTGACATATTGTTTTGTTAAAAAAAAAAAAAAAAAAAAAAAAAAAAAACCTGGTATTTATTTTGATTATACTTCCTCTTATTGCGTTTTCTATCCAATGTTTTTTTTTTTTTTTTTTTTTTTAAGGGAAAAAAAAAACCTGATACTTATTTTGATTATCCTTCCTCTTATTGCGTTTTCTATCCAATGTCCGTTTTCTATCCAATCGTTCCCAGTAATTCATATTCTGCCTATATATTTAAAATATTGAAAGCTATAAATTGAGGAGTGCAATGACTGTAAAGATGCAACTTTTAAAATACATTTTCCTATAAAAAGATCTTATCAGACAAATTTCGTCATTTTTGATGATTAAATCATTGAACTATGCTATGTCCACATGCCGATATTTTTTTTCTAATGCTTTTTGGAAACTTGTTACAGTTGTGACTCCAAGTTTGTCTGCAAATCGTCTTTTATTTTATTCATACTGGACTTCTTTATAAAATAAGTTTGCGAAAAAATATTAAAAGTGAACAGATAAAAATCAAGATATAGTATAATAAAGCTTGCTAAAATCGAAAATTGTAAAAAAATGAAAAATTAATGAAATTACGTGTTGAAAATAAAAATCGATAAATATTATTTATATAATTTTTATTTTAATCAATAAATGATAATAGCTGTTTTTATTTAATGCAATTAATAATGTATACAAGTAAAGCGTTTAAACTTTCAGCTGAAGAATATTTTAATTTTAAAACTTAAAATTTATCTTGGAGAAGAAAACAACTCCTTACGGTGAGAGGCCTCATACACTTAAAATCTCAAAGTAACGCTGGAATATAAAACTGGCTTGTGCACGGACGATTGGTTCGTGCGATTCCAGCAAATAGCTGAAAATCCTTAATGAAATGTTTTGGAAGTTGTAAAACACAGGCGTCTTAGTTGGATGCCAGTATGTTTATAAATATTTTGTGACGTTATTTTTCTATCCAAATTATTTAAATAGATATTTCAATGCCTTTGTCTGTTTATGAAAGATTCCAATTAATTTATCAGGAATTATTTTGCTTATCATATAAGTTCGTATATAAGTTTATCCAGTAAGATTCCTTTTATAGTTTAGTGAGGTTAGTTACCTTAGCACAAAGCTATTTACACAGACCAGACATACAAACTGATTTCATTGCAAGTTGTATCTAAATAAATTCTAGTCGTCAGATAAAGCATCCTTTTAGTAAGACTTCAAATAAAAGGATGAATATTAAAATTATTTTTTCAGTTAAGATTCTTACAGTTTTAGCGATTAAAAATGAATGAACATTCAAGAGGTTACTGGAAATATGTAACCCTTACAAAATTAAAAGCGCTTGTTTTAAATTTTATAAAATAATTTGATTAATATAAAGTAAAGACTCGCTTATTTGAAGTAATGGGGACCGACAGTACCTTGGATAACCGAAAACTCGGATAACACGGACCATAGTCTCCTATATTATATGCCTTCAATGTGACCCGTAAACTTGGCGGTAGACAGCGCCACCTGGTACAGATTGAGCGACTTTTTAATTGAACAGCCACCAAAATTTTTTTAAAGTGGGATTTGATATACATAAAAAGCGAATCGAATCGAAGAAACGTCGAAAATATATATCGTATATCAGTTCTTAAAATTATTGTTGACAATTGAATAAAAAAGTCGCGCAATCTGTAGCAGGTGGCGCTGTCTACCGCTTGAACTGTTGCCAAGTTCCTGAGACACGCGTAAGACATCTAGTTTAGGAGGCTGTTCACGGACTTTGTCGTAAATCGGAGGGGAAACATACGGAAAGGTTTAAAATGGATGCAGACTTAGTCAGTGAAGAAAAATAATACATATAATGCATATTTAAATGTAGTTCAGTAAATATGCAGTACAATACATACATATATAAATTATAAAAAATAGCGATGTATAGTAAAATTTGTCAAAGTTAGCTATGTCATTTGTTAAAAGCAACGCCTCCTCCAGGGCGTGGACTTTTCGGGACTACCTCGGGAGGAACTCGGTTAATCGGGGCTCGGATAACCGAGGCTGCACTGTATTAATATTAGAAAATCAAATTTTACAATAATTGTTTAATTTAAATGAACAAAATATCTATTTCAAATGAAAGAAGTAAAACGGAACATTGGTATTTTAGCTTTTGCATGACGCATTCGCAAAGAAAAGCTATCTTTCACATATATCTGCTGAAATTTATCATGTTTGAAAGTCTAATGATTAGAAAGTTATTTTTACTAATGGTAATTTTGCAGAAAATTTAAGCAGCTTTCTGAAACTTATAATAAAGTATGAATATAATGAAATCGATGCGAAATAATTTAAAATCCATTACCGTTTTTAAATGAATTATTGAATTTCGATTAAGAATAATTTTTGTGGATTTATCTATAGTAAAGTTTTAAAATATCTATTAACATTTCTTTTCGTAAATAATGCATGGAAACACTTATAGAGAAATAAAATATCTTGTTTGAAATTTATCTACATTCCGGTTTTACATATTTTTTTATTCTTTTAATCACGTTGTAGAAAATTCTGTAATTTTTTTCCCGTTTATTTTCAAATATATACATATGTACATATTTTTTGCATTTATTTTCTTATACGTATTTTATCCGCATTAAAATATAGTAACCCAGTTGATTTATTTATTTGATTTTTCCAAATACATGTATTTTAAATAAATAATGGTCTTTTTTTTTTTTTTTTTTTTTTTGTAGATTATCTCATTGTAAAATTATTTCATGTTATATATTTGCCTAAATCGCAACATTTTTCAAATTTAAATTTTTATCTGTCCCTAATCTTAGCTAATTGAATTTAAAATCTTATAATAATGAAGTATACTTATTCAGGTAACATAATTATTTTTTTGGATAACAATAATTTTAAAATAAGTGTTTGAAATTAGTTGTTTCTGATATGTCTGTGAATGGTGTGATATAAGAACATGGATGCGGCATTCATAGCACCTGAATCGTACCAATCTAGAAAATATTGAATGACCTATAAATATGCAATTTATAAAATAGTAACAATTTTAAACAGTTGTTTAATAACCGTATAGTAAATTTATTACATATTTTCATAGTGTAGGCTAGCATAGTAATAATATAATAATCCTACAAAACATTATTGTAAAATGGTTATATGTACTAATATGATAAAATGTGGCTCTGTGCATTAGAACTAACTTAAATTTCATAAAAAATAAAAAGTAAAATTAGATTTGAATAATTGATAAATATCAAAGATAATAACATTTCAAATTTCTTCCGAAGCGTTGTTTATATCTGTCTTTCTCCACCTCATTTTAAAAAAGGTTGTTTCTTTTTATTTTATTGTAGTTGTATTTTTAAAAATGTGACTGTGTGGAAAAAAGAAGACACTAACACCGCTTTGAAATAAATTAGAAATTCGACAACTATGCAAATATATATGGATCAGTAATATTTCTCTATATATTAAAAAAAAGTCCTCAAGATCGTGAGATGTACAGATGTTTGACGAATAATCCAAGGAACAAATTTATCTCCTGTCTAACCTCCTGGCTTTCATAAACCAATTCAGTTTTTCAACAATTTCATTCAAATTACTTAACTTTTAGACAGGGTCTCTGACAGCAGTTATCACTTTTTACATTTTATTATAGTATTATATACGATTTCCTCTGTAAATGCTCATTAACTTCCTTTATCATTAATGCTTACAGAATCCAAACACAAGTCCAAATCTGAAAAATTTTGCAAACTGCGAAATCCTACCCCATTCTGTGTGAGTTCTCATAATTAAATACACTGAAAAAAATTCTGTAACTAACATCTAGAATCTAAATTGTGGCTCGAGAAAAAATAATTCCATGTCATCCTTATAAATTCTAGTCCCTTTTGAAAGTGAATTCTAGAAACCTTTATTAGAATTCTAGGGCATTTTCCTATATTATTGAGGTCAAACATATTTAAAAATATCTGCAAATAAATGCAAGTACAAGAGGCGAGTTTTAGCAAATATAATATTGGTGTATGACCGAATTCTAGAAAATCGAGTGAGTATTTCTCGAGATACAAAGGATTCAAAATATTTACAATATCCAGAATAATGTTTTACCATCTAGAAATGTATATACTAGAAATTCTCGATCATTTCATTCATTCAGCTTATTGGCATGCCTTACACGCATAGCTCGGAAATCTATATTTCTAGTTCATGGATTTAGAAAATGACAACTTGTTCGTTCTAGATGAAGGTAGGATATTATTTTTTTCTCAGTGTACATGACAAATATGGAACAAAGATAAAGAGGCTACTAAACTGGTACGTAATACGAATTCATGTCGGTATGAAACATCTATAATAATAAAAGAAAAGGTTTGTCTGTCTGTCTGTCTGTCTGTCTGTCCGTTTGTCTGTCTGTCTGTCTGTTCTTTTATACGTTCAGCCCCTACTGAACGCAGAAGTACAAAAATTGACATACGGATGCTCAGGAGCCTTCCCGAGGGGCTCCTGAAAACAGAATTTAAAAATGTTAATTAGTTATGGAGATATTAATTAAAATGTCCACTCATGTCTAATCTAAAAGCGATCTCAATGACTGAGAATTCACCTCCATTGCATAAAAAAAGATATTTTAACGGAGTTAAAAGCAGAAAAAGTGGAAAATAAATTAGAAATATTTGTCCGATCGTTACGATTTCGATACCAAATGAAAGGGGCATTTTTTCTGAATCTAAGTGTGCAAGTGGCTTATCGGTACAACAATTAGATTTTTTAAAATTAACTAAAGTATGAATTTTTTGTGGCAACATCATTTCAAATGCCAGACTATCGTCTGCCATGAGAAAGGAAATGATTGTAACCGATCAAGATGTCACGTGTTTTACAGAGGGGAGAAAAATTGCAATTTTCAAATTTTAATTCACGTTACATTTGAGTTAATATTCGGCCTAGACAGCATATTATAAAGCTACTGTTCAATTTTCATGAAAATATGTGGATAAACAAAAAATTTTGACTAAATTTTGTATTATATTTTGCACTATTTTAAATTGAGATATGCCGTTGAAATTTCGTAATATTTGGTTTTAACGCCCGATATTTCGATTCTGAATATTTTTGAAAGTGTCAGTGGCGGATTTAAGGGGGGTGCTAGGAAACTGAAGCCCCCCCTCCAAAAAAAAAAAAAAAAAAAAAAAAAAAAAAAAAAAAAAAAAAAAACTGACATTCACAATTGAATATTGCAATTGTACATTTTGTATTGGTCTGGAATAACACTTTGAAAAATCCCCCCCCCCAAAGTCAAGTTCTGGATCCGCCACTGGAAAGTATAGAATTATTAGGAAGGGCTTGAAGGGGAGGGGGGCGAAAGGGCAAAAAAAAAAAAAAAGAGTTACAGCGTTTGAAATTGTTATTATTAGGTTTTAAGGAAAGATAAATCGATTGCGGATATTTTCAAGTGTAAAATTATTAGAAGGGACGGAAAGGGTGGGGGGCGCAAAAACGTAGAAAAGGAACGGTTGTGTCGGAGAAAACTACGGAAAACCCAGAACGCCTTTATTATTTTATATTTTGCAGAGTTTCGAATTCTGATACTCCTTTCACAATTCATACTATGGATTTTTAAAAGTATTTAGCCCGGAATTACGCAAGTTTCGGAGAACACCACGAAAAAGTCAGACATAAATCGGTTTATAATATTGTTTATATCATTTTTGTATCTCAGCTTCTAATTAGCATAATTTCAAAAGTAATATGTCATTTTGAAACTTATTTGAATTGAATTTCAAGAGTAGACGCCACAAATTTCTGTCTCCTTCCATTAACCGACTACCGTAATTAATGGAATTCGAGATTTCACGTGATTTACACGTTTTAAGGTCTCCTGATTAAGTTTTCTTTTGTATCTCAGCTATTTATTAAAATAATTTCATAAGTAATACATCATTAGAAAGCTTTTTTGATTTGGAATCGAAAAGTGGAATGCAGAAATTTGTACCGTCAGATGGCGCTGTAATATTTTAAAATTTCAATATTTCAATTTCTAATTATGATTAAATTATTTTTAATGAATCATTCGACAGATATTTTAAAGTTCTTTTAAATTATCGAAAGTTTTCACCAAATTTACAAGTTTTGAGTTTTCCTGAATCTGTTTTCTTTTGTATCTCAGTTATTAATTAAAAAATTTTTATAAGTAATACATCATTTGAAAACTTTGTTGAGTTTATACACATTTTAAAGTACTTTTACATTATCGAAAATAGAATTCGAGATTTCACCCGATTTATACGTTTTGAGGTGTCCTGATTAGGTTTTTTTTTGTGTCTCAGTTACTAATTAGAATAATTTAATAAGTAATACATCATTAGAAAGCTTTTATGATTTGGAATAAAACAGTGGATTACGAAAATTTCTATCACCAGATGGCGCTGTAATATTTTCAAATTTCAATTTCTAATTATGATTAAATTATTTTTACTACATCATTCGAAAGATATTTTAAAGTCCTTTTAAATTACCGAAAGTTTTCACCAGATTTACACGTTTTGAAGTGTCCTGAATCAGTTTTCTTTTGTATCTCAGCTACTAATTAAAATAATTTCATAAGTAGCACATCATTAGAAAGCTTTTTTGATTTGGAATCGAACAGTGGAATACAGAAATTTGTACCGCCAGATGGCGCTGCAGTATTTTAAAATTTCAATATTTCAATTTCTAATTATGATTAAATTATTTTTAATACATCATTCGAAAGATATTTTAAAGTTCTTTTAAATTATGGAAAGTTTTCACTATATTTACACGTTTTGAGGTTTCCTGAATCAGTTTTCTTTTATATCTCAGTTATTAATTAAAAAAATTTCATAATTAATACCTCATTTGAAAACTTTGTTGAGCTGATGCACATGTTAAAGTACTTTTACATTATCGAAAATGGAATTCGAGATTTCACCCGATTTACACGTTTTGAGGTCTGCTGATTAGGTTTTCTTTTGTATCTCAGCTACTAATTAAAATAATTTCATAAGTAATACATCATTAGAAAGCTTTTTTGATTTGGAATCGAACAGTGGATAACAGAAATTTCTACCGCCACATGGTGATGTAATATTTTAAAATTTCAATTTCTAATTATGATTAAATTATTTATAATACATCATTCGAAAGATATTTTAAAGTTCTTTTATGTTATCGAAAGTTTTCACCAGATTTACACGTTTTGTGGTCTTCTGAATCAGTTTTCTTTTGTATCTCAGCTACTAATTAAAAAATTTTCTTGAGTAATACATCATTTGAAAGCTGTGTTGATATAGAGTGGAACAATAGATCAGAAATTTCTACCGCCAGATGTGCTGTAATATTTTTAAATTTCAATATTTCAAATTCTAATTATGATTAAATTATTTCTAATACATCATTCGAAAAATATTTTAAAGTTATTTTATATTATCCAATGTGGAATTCGAGATTTCACCTGATTTACTATTTTAAGGTGTCCTGATCAGGTTTTCATTTTAATCTCAGTTAATTGATTAAGACCGTTCAAAATTGGTATATGTAATTTAATTACGAGGGGCTCGAAGGGTGGGGAAGGAATAGGCGCGCAGCGCGCACGTGACTACGCTGCCGAAGTCAGTGGGGACCCGGTCCGACAATTTACCTGATGAGAAATGATTTTTTTAATTTTCTTTTCTTTAGAATAAGATTTTGATTTCAGAAGGGATATGTGCGCTGACCGCACGTATATCTTAACATGTGCGCGCGCACGGGTCTGCGCAGCCGAATGCAGTGGGGTCCCAGTGTGAATTTTTACCCGATGCTAAATGATATATTTTTTAATTCCTTTTCTTAAGAATGAAAGTTTATGAGTAATAACATGGAATTTTGAGAAGTCATAAGGATGGTGAAGGAATACGTGCGCAGCGCACGGGTCTACGCTGCGGAAGGCAGTGGGGACCCGGTGCGACATTTTTTCCGATCAGAACTTTTTTTCTCTTTTTTTATCACATGATAAAAATTAATGCAATTTTGAGAATTCATTAATTATTGTGATTCATTTAAAAATAGTGACCAGCGAAGCGGGCGTAGCGTTCTAGTTAGTCCATAAAAGGTAAGATTTAGGGAACTACATGGTGTTTTAAACACAATGTTATTCCAAATCTCAAATAAAATTCAGCTGGAAAAAAAAAAAGAAAAAAGAAAATCAGTCAAACGCAACGAAATAATTTGATTAGCAACTATTTGATTCATTTGATAAACTATACATTCTTTAAAACTTTTTTTTTTTTTTTTTTTTTTTTTTTTTATGATCTTATAATGTATGTTTAAAAAATGCATGGGGAATTTGTAAGAACAATAAACTTAAATAATAACTTAACGCAAAATATCAACTTTATTCTTCGGAACTGTCTCAATACTGAGGATCCTTTTTTTTTTTTTTTTTTTTTTTTTTTCCGAAGAGGAAAATTTGTTATCAAAACGAATACATAAATTAGTTAATTTGGAGACTTTTTGCCTTAATGATTTGTAAGAAAAAAATAACGACTCTTCTATAAATAAATAAATGAAAAAAAGTATATAACTAAAATTAAGTACTAAATGAAACGCTGTAAAATTCATTTTTCTTAGAATGTCAGTACATCACAATAGCAAAAGTAATTTTGAAATCTCCTAATATAAGATTTCCAAAATTAAGAGCATATTTTATAGAAACCATAACTTGTTATGCAAACAAATAACTGCTTTTTAAATGTCATATTCTAGATAAATGATTATACAATCTGTTTTAAGTAAAAATAAAAATGCCTTAACAGTGGCGTATCGTAAATTACGTTTTGCGCTATCTCCTTAAGGGTGACTACAAAGAGTTCTTTATCATTAAGAGTCTCATTCATGACAGTTCTCACTTATGACAATACTTGAAATGTCGTCATACCTACATTTTCTCTCGAAATAAGTTATTTAACCAACGAAACCTTTAAAAATTCATTTTAATGTACTGTTTCTAGCTACGAGCGAGGAACTAGCCAATACGTAATTCCCAAGACGCCACTGCTTCACAGTTATTTACTATCCACAATTGTGTTTAAAGGAGATTGTATGACATATAGATTGCTCTTTGTGTCTAATTCTTCCTCTCACGATTATAATAAACATTTCCTTAATAAATGCTTTCATAATGGACCAATTCTATATGAGGATATGTCTGTTATTTTATTTCCCTAACAGCACAAAATATTTCAGAAATATAACAGTCATATAACATGGAAACATTCTAAATATTACAGAGCCGTTCAGTTGGCTTTCCGATTACTTTCATAAACGTAGAAATGCCCGCGATCGTAAAAAAAAAAAAAAAAAAAAAAAAAAAACTCGAATATGTAACAGAAATGTTTCAATCACATAGCAGAGAGAACATAGAAAAGGCCGAATGTTTCAGAAAGGTATCAAAGAGCATATTAAAATGTGTTATATTTTAGAAAGTTTGTAAGCATTTTAAAACATAACTGAAACATTCTGTGCTGTAGGGGTTATATTTAGATTTCATTTAATATTGTTTACTACATAAATTATAAAAGAATTTTTACAAAATGGTTGAACAATGTAACGGGTTAATCTATTTATAAAAAATCGAATCGATGACAGAATACCCCTTAATTTTTTTTATATATACTTATGTTTTATTTGGAATCAGTTGCAGCACTCTTTCTTTAGCTCTTTTCTGAAATTTATGGGCATTTACATTTTACTAAAAAAAGATTTATATTTAATATATGCCAAATAATTTTCATTCCTTTTAATTTATGAATATATATCTGTTTAAATGTAAAAAGCGTGTATTTAAAATTTCTTTTAATTTATTATAATAAAAATATTCCATTAATATTTAAAACCTTTTATAAATTACTTTTCCAAAGAGTAAATTTTCACGTATAAATTTTTCCAGTGACTTATGAATAAATAATCGCGATTTAAATTTAAATACATTCATATTACTTTAAACTTTAGACCTTTAAATATCACTTTAAATCTTCTAAGACACAGTAATTCACTGAATTAAAATCACAGAAATCGGTATTAAGCAAATTTCCTGAGAATAAATCAAAACGCCGAACGGATTCTGTAAAATTTCCATCTAAACTAATCGTCTTTTGAATAATAAAGCTTTTCTTAATTAACGCCTTTAATATGTAACATCAAAAATTATTTAATATGTCTTGTTCTGTTTAAAAGTTCACAAATTATTTAGAAAAAATAAAAGAATATTATGTTAATATTGATTTTTAATACACTGTCAATAAGTATAACAACACTTTCGAATTTAGATCTTTTTTTTAATATACAGAAAGTCCTTTAGGAATCATTTTGAAACTTTTGTAGTGTAAAGAACATGTTATAACTCATATAGTTCAGCAAAAGTTGTGTCTTGAAGAAGAAAAAGTGACCAGTAAAAAATTAAACAAAACAAAACATTTTGGATCACTATGTAAAAAGTAATGGTAGAAAAGCATTTTTGCTGTTGCATATAATTATAAAGATTTTTATCCTTATCTGTATAATTTTTTACGAGGCTACTACATATATTTATGGAAATATAGCGGTTTGTTTAAAAAATTGTATAAAAAAAAATTTAAAAAAAAATTAATAACTCGTAGAGTTTTAGACCCATTGCAAAGATCTTTTTGAAAATTTGACATGCTGCATTAGACATAGCAATGCTGCAATTAGAATGCAAAAATGTTCAATATCTTACGAAATATGAGAATTTTTGCTAAATAATTTTTAACTATGCATGCACTAGCTTTGAAAAAACTTTTGCATAATTTAATAGCCAAAAATATTGAGCAACTTATATGAAAACTCCAATCAAATATCAGGTAAACTCAAAAAGTTATGAAAAATAGCATGACAAGAATTTCAGTACTCACAAGATAGCAGCTGAACAATAATGGGTTTTACTCACATTTATATTTTGACTCAATCAATGGTCAAAGGTAATAGAGACATATAGTCAACAACAAAATTATTGAAACACTAGAAATAATTCCTACTTAAAAGATGAGCACGTAATATTGTTTTTTTAAGTAGGCATTTGTCGAGTCATGATCTTAGTCCTATACGTGCTGGTTAGTGTTCGCTGATTATAAATAAATATTCATAAAACAACCTAACATCTTTATTATTATTATTATTATTATTTTTTATTTATTTATTTATTTATTTATTATTTATTTTGAGAACTGAAAATCTGTACATTCAATCTCTCATAACCGTTTGATTTTACACGATATTTTTTGGGGAGATTTCATATACGTTGTTCAATACTTTTTGCTATTAAATTATGGAAAGGAATTTTTTTTTAATCTAGCGAATGAATAGTTAAAATTTATTTAGTAAAAATGATCATGTTTCGTAAGATATTTATTATTTTTTGCATTCTGGTTGCAGTATGCTGTGTCTAGTATAGTATGCCAAATTTTGTAAAATTGGATTTGGACTGAGTCTAATACCCTACGTGTCTTAATTTAAAAACTGGATTTTTTTTTTAATTGAAAGAAATATATATATATATATATTCATGAATGTATGTGGTAGCTTCATACAAATTTATACAGATAATAATAAAAGTCCTCTTAATCACATGCTACAGCCAATATGCATTTAAAGAATTACTTTTTTACAGTATGACCCATATGATTTTTATTTTTGTTTATTTTTTTTACTGATCTCATTTCCCTTTTCAGAACACAACTTTTGCTGAAATATATGAGTTATAACATGTTCTATACATTAAGAAAGTTTCTAGGTGACTCCTAAAGAACTTTTCTAGATATTTGACAAAACGTCTAAATTCAAAGGTGACCAAGTACTTCCAATACTTATTGGAAGATAGTGTATAGTAATCTTAATTATATTTAATAAATTTTAATAAATTTCAATTATTTTTTATAGACTTTAAATTTAACTGATATTGGCATATAGTCAAAGGACAAATATAAACTCCACTACCTAAGGAAATATCTTGCCGGGGCGAGTACTATTTTATTATGGATTTTAAATAGGTATCTTGAGTGCCAGGTTTGATTCCTCTCTGCCCGAGCATCGCATTTAATGGATACGCTGAGCGTAAAAAATTATTATTATTATTATTTTATTTTATTTTATTTTTAAGAAAAGACGCATGAATTGTAGTTCGGATTTCTTCTGCCTTTGGAAGTCTCATTCCTGAGAAATCTTTGCGCACACTATTTCTTTTACAGCCTCTAAACTTATATATAAAATCCGATGTTGGTAGCTAAGCCTTGGGGCAGCATCTTATCTGGTCATGCTGCTGTTATTTTACAAAAAAATCTAAACGTCGCATGTGCATAACGCCTCTTTTTCTTTTAAAGTGTATTTCGACTTTATAATTTACATGTAACTGAATATACACCTTTTATATAAAAAGGTACAGACACGTAAACGTAATGTTATTTTATTTTTTATTGCCATCCGTATGCAATAATTAAAAAAAAATGTGACGTCAGTTTTATCATACATTTTTTCGTTTGTGAAATTAAATTTTTGAAATTGCTTTCATTTAGTTTTTTTTTTTTTTTTTTTTTTTTTTTTTTTTTTTTTACATGTAATTAAATTATTTTTATGATAAACAAAAAAAGAGAAAGAAATTGGAAACATTTTATTTTATTTTATTTTATTTTATTTTATTTTATTTTATTTATTATTATTAGTATTATTATTTTTGAAAGTTGCATGATATTTAAGAATTATTATATTTAAGAATTTTAAAGCTGCTAAGGGGTTTAAATTTATAAGTTTTAAACTTAATGAAATAATTTTATTTAAATAGAAAATCGGATTCCTTGGATTATTTCCAATCGTCGTGCTTTTTTTATACTTCACATATTTTGAATACTAAAAAAAAAAAAAAAAAAAAAAATGAGTCTTTTAACAAATAAGAAAAAAGTTGCGTAAAGAGTCCGTATTAGTTAAAAAAAAAAAAAAAAAAAAAAAAAAAAAAAATGCTAATTTGGAAAACACCGCTATAAAAATCTCATAATATGAATTGATGTTATTTATACGTCTTAAAATTATAACCTGCTTTTTACAATTAATGTGTATAAAAGACAAAATAAAGATAATGATATAGCTGTCATTATTATCTTATTTTGTATAGATACTCGCGCACATTTAAAGTGTTCCTATGCACACAACAATTGAAATTTTTAGCGTGATATATTTAAGTTGATGCGAAGCGGGTAACATAAAATATGCTGACAGTCACCTAACGGAATGCATTTTGAGTCTTTCAAAATAACACAAGCTCCTCTAGTTACAGATAACGATAAAAACTAGAATTTGTAAATTCTTATCAACCGTAACATACTCATCATATATGCTTAAGAAGCTGATTTTCATACCGTTTCATGCAATATATATATTTTTTTAATTCATGAAAAATAAATCAAGTCAGAAAAAATTTAATTCATTAACCGAAATCATTTTGTTAATTTAGAATAATATAATAATTAATTTTGAAATACAATTTATAGTGCGTACGTATAATGGAATATCTATATATATAAATGGCTAAGAGATTTCCTTGGATTATGTTTGTCTGCGTGCGGACGCACCGAGTATTCCGCACAGAGGAGAAATGTACCGAAAGACGTCTCACCAGTGAACGTCGTGGCTGTGATGCAAAGCGCAGGGATAAGAATTCAAAGGCCGTGCGTTCAATCCCAGTCGAGGGCAAGATTTTAAAAATGTTTTTTTTTTTTTTTTTTTTTTTTTCTAAATTGTTTATTTTGGATTTTAACTTCGGTTTTTTAGTGTTAACACGCAAACAGCATCACACCGAGTTTTGTACATTTCGAGTTTGATTTTGAAATTTTTCCCGCATTCGGAATTAGGTTCCAAAACAAACCGGGGCTTTTCTAGTTATGAATAAACAGCTAATAAAAAATATAGTGTGGGGATTTTAAACCATGAAATATCCAATTAAAGAAAATTTTGCATTAGATATTTATGTGAAACTTTTCATCTGAAATCTATATATATCATGATATGGCTTATTATAACTTATAAAAATATCCCATTGAATAAAATATTTATTTTATGTAACATATTAAAAAACAAATAATTCTCTTTGATAGCCTATAAATTATATTATTTTGAAATAATTTATTGATTAAGTAATAAAATTATAGTCATACTGATATACAAGAATGTTTTGTTGATTTTTTTCAAATAAAATATCTTTACATAAATATATTTATATAGTCCCATTGCCATTAATAAATTATCTGTCTATTACTAAGAAGCATTTGATTTATGATTAATATTCGAGGCGTTCTAGAATAAATAAATATTTCATAGAATCTATTTATGAAAGTAGCGTGTCTGGAGATAATTAATCAAATTTATGTATTTTTAAAATAATAAAGATATTTGAATTATTACTTTAAATTGCAATCATATTGCAGAAGAACGAAAGTAATACTAAAATAATCTTTCATTAAAATTTCTTTTACCATTTAACTTAATAATTTTAAAGAAAATAAGTTTAAGTAGTTATATATATATATATATATGTATATGTATATATATATATATATATATATATATATATATATATATATATATATATATATATATAATTTAGAAAATATGATGAAACTTGAAGACAAGTGGGCGTGTATAACAAGAAAAAACGTTAAAAAAAGTAACGAGTTATAGTAACGATGAACAATTGTAAAAAACAACACTACATGCGAAAAACACCCTTCCGCTTCCTCTTCAGTGGGTGGGAGCAGCAGAACAGACAATAAATTAAATTAAAAGAGGCCTAACAGGTTTCGGAAACATGGCGAAACTAGCATACTCCCAACAAAATCAAGAATAAATTACTGGCAAATTAGATATAACAAAATTGGTGCTTCATAAAAGTAACATAACTAAATTAATATAATAATCCAAAAACTACAAAGTCGATATTTATGACAAAAATAATTTAACAAAAGGACATGCTAGATCGTCATGTTCCCACCCAGACCTGAAAGGCAAAAAAATATTGTAATGAACTGAACTTACTGCAATGTAGAAATAGGTCTTTAGAGCAAAAGCAGATGATTCACATGTAGTGGCTCAATACTGGCGCTGTCTTGTCCGATGTTCCAAAATCATAGTCCAAACTCTCCGAGTCGCTCAGCACCAAGTAGCTGCAGTCCGACATAAGGCGTTCCACAAGTTGGACTTTGGCCATGAGTCTTCATCAGCAAGCACTACTAGACACCAAGAACCATAAGTGAAGAAACCTTACCGCAGCTATCACCCCAATCGCAAACACTTATTAAAATTATTGGTGTAAAACTTTACGAAATTTAATGGATAGTTATTATTGTAATAAAGATTAGCAATGAATTTAAAGACTTGTTTATTGTAATTTGAATATTTTTTGCATATCTTATAGAATCTATTTAGTTGACCAATCAAAATATTAATATAGATTTTTTTATGCAAATTACTATACCAATGAGGCATGCTGTAACTATTAAATAAAAAATCTTTCTTTTTGTCATATAGATCCAGATTTAATGTATTATGTTGAACATCCAGAAAAATATCTAAGAAATTAAAACAGTCATCTTCATTATTAGTTTTATTTAAATTTAAACAGGAAGGATATATGTCTTTAAAAGTATCTGTAAAATTAAAATTTAAGACTAGAATATCATCTATATATCGATAAATTTTCAATTTTTTGTTGTAATTGATAACATAAGTATATTCATAAAAGAATAAAAATAAATTAGCGGCTGTACTGGAGTAATTGGTGCCCATTCCGATACCATGTACCTGTTTATAAATTTTATTATGAAATGTTAAGAAATTATTGTTAAAACAAAAATGGCAAAGACTTAAAAATAAATCTCTATCAATTCTTAATTCATTTCCAATATCAAAAAAGTCGAATAATTTAATTAAAGTGCTATATAATAAATCAATAGGGATATTGCAAAACAAATTTTCGAAATCAAACGTTTGTACAGAAGTAGGCGTGTCCATATTATTTAACTTTTCAATAATTTCATAACTATTGTCAATACACCAAAAATAACTAGAATTTTTATATTTATTTTTTAGAAAGTCATAAATAAGCTTTAAATAAAATTGAAGTTTAATATTGAAACATTTATTAACGCTGCCAACAGTACAACAAATATAACGGAATTTTATTGGATTTTTATGGAATTTAGGTGTTAAAAATAAAAAAGGTAATTTTTTATGATTTGGTAAAGTAAAATGTTTATTGAAAAGGCTTTTACATTTCTTGATATAAGCAGAACTTTTATTATATATGGAATTGCTGTCCAGGTTATATTTTTCATAATATTTTAAATTATTAAATTCTGAAAATATTTTTTCAGCATAAAATTTTTTACAAATGATGGCGTAATTATTGGCAGCCTTATCAATAGGTACAAAAACAAAATTTGTTTGCATATTTTTAATAAAACTTAAGTCATCTTTACTTAGTTTTTGAAATACATAATTACTTTGATTTAGATTTAATTGAATAAATTCCTTAAAATATTTAATTAGATGGTATTTCCATTCTACAAAAGCTTCAAACGGTACATTAAATTTATAAGCTATTTTCAGTATAAAATCATTAGTATCTTTACAAAAAGTATCAAGAGCTTTTTTGGGATTTATATAATAGTTAGGTCTAAATTATGTACCAAGACTCAAAAACTGCCTTACATTCTCATTTTCAACAATATTCAAGTCACCAGTTATTACATGTCCATGATCTTTATTGATAAAATTTTTGAAATTCACGTTATGTCAACAACACTTATTTTCATCATCAAAATCCTCAAAAGCAAACTTTACAACTAAAAGGTTGTGTGTATTTATAGGTAATTCTGATAGGATAATTCTTTAATGGAAAATAAATTGCTATATCTTTAATTATTGTATTTATATTTAGATTATTAAAAGATTTTTGTTGAAAAAGAAGAATGAAGTACAGTACATCTTTATGAAGTTTGCATGAATTCAATTTAAAATTCAATAAATCATTAATTAAGTCTTTTAATTGTTTATTTTTAAAATTATACTTCAAATCAAAAGTTTTAATTTTTTTAAGTTTAATAATTTTTAATTCAAAAATATGATTTTTAACAGTTTTGACGTTATAATTTTTTAAGAAATCGTTTTCAATATTTTTTAACCAAATAGAAGCATCCAGAAAATTATTGTTTTTACTGTTAATACGAGAACCTCTTTTACCTCTCTGTATTTTGATAAGATTATTGATTTCAAACAAAAAACCATAAATATTGTCAATTTGATTAACATTAAGATTGTTCAATTTAGTATTAAGGCCATAAGGATATAAAGTTCGGTGTTTAAATATAAAATCATTTTCAACTGAGAGTCTTTCTTTTTCATCATCAACATGAGCTAAAATTTCTATTAAGACATTATCAAAAGAGTGTTCCCTGAAATGTAAAATCTCAAAAGACGGATAATCAGCTTTTTTAACTTGTGCTCTATGTAAATTAATTCTGATGTGTAATTCTCCTGAAGTTTGGCCAATGTAACACTGTAAGCAAATACGTCAAGTAATTTTATATATAATATTATTGAATTTTCAGAATGTTATAAGATTTGTATGCGACTGAGCAGTAATAGCGGGACTCTTCACACAAGTTTTACAAAGTTTACTTTTACATTTATAGTATCTCATAATATATTTTTTTTTGTGAAGCTTATTTATTAAATGATTTTTGTAGGTACATAGACCTAATTGCATTAAAAGGAAAAATGAACAATAAACAAGAGAAGTAAAACAACAAAGCACACCTACAAGAAATGAAACTTATACTATTACTGACATGCAATGTTAGCGCAAATGCAGCTTAAGACCATTACATATATATATATATATTTTAATTACTTATTAATAAAAGTGTATTTGTATAAAAAAGGCGCCAAAGGCAGCACTAAAAATTATACAAAAATATATAATTTAGAAAATATGATGAAACTTGAAGACAAGTGGGCGTGTATAACAAGAAAAAACGTTAAAAAAAGTAACGAGTTATAGTAACGATGAACAATTGTAAAAAACAACACTACATGCGAAAAACACCCTTCCGCTTCCTCTTCAGTGGGTGGGAGCAGCAGAACAGACAATAAATTAAATTAAAAGAGGCCTAACAGGTTTCGGAAACATGGCGAAACTAGCATACTCCCAACAAAATCAAGAATAAATTACTGGCAAATTAGATATAACAAAATTGGTGCTTCATAAAAGTAACATAACTAAATTAATATAATAATCCAAAAACTACAAAGTCGATATTTATGACAAAAATAATTTAACAAAAGGACATGCTAGATCGTCATGTTCCCACCTAGACCTGAAAGGCAAAAAAATATTGTAATGAACTGAACTTACTGCAATGTAGAAATAGGTCTTTAGAGCAAAAGCAGATGATTCACATGTAGTGGCTCAATACTGGCGCTGTCTTGTCCGATGTTCCAAAATCATAGTCCAAACTCTCCGAGTCGCTCAGCACCAAGTAGCTGCAGTCCGACATAAGGCGTTCCACAAGTTGGACTTTGGCCATGAGTCTTCATCAGCAAGCACTACTAGACACCAAGAACCATAAGTGAAGAAACATTACCGCAGCTATCACCCCAATCGCAAACACTTATTAAAATTATTGGTGTAAAACTTTATGAAATTTAATGGATAGTTATTATTGTAATAAAGATTAGCAATGAATTTAAAGACTTGTTTATTGTAATTTGAATATTTTTTGCATATCTTATAGAATCTATTTAGTTGACCAATCAAAATATTAATATAGATTTTTTTATGCAAATTACTATACCAGTGAGGCATGCTGTAACTATTAAATGAAAAATCTTTCTTTTTGTCATATAGATCCAGATTTAATGTATTATGTTGAACATCCAGAAAAATATCTAAGAAATTAAAACAGTCATCTTCATTATTAGTTTTATTTAAATTTAAACAGGAAGGATATATGTCTTTAAAAGTATCTGTAAAATTAAAATTTAAGACTAGAATATCATCTATATATCGATAAATTTTCAATTTTTTGTTGTAATTGATAACATAAGTATATTCATAAAAGAATAAAAATAAATTAGCGGCTGTACTGGAGTAATTGGTGCCCATTCCGATACCATGTACCTGTTTATAAATTTTATTATGAAATGTTAAGAAATTATTGTTAAAACAAAAATGGCAAAGACTTAAAAATAAATCTCTATCAATTCTTAATTCATTTACAATATCAAAAAAGTCGAATAATTTAATTAAAGTGCTATATAATAAATTAATAGGGATATTGCAAAACAAATTTTCGAAATCAAACGTTTGTACAGAAGTAGGCGTGTCCATATTATTTAACTTTTCAATAATTTCATAACTATTGTCAATACACCAAAAATAACTAGAATTTTTATATTTATTTTTTAGAAAGTCATAAATAAGCTTTAAATAAAATTGAAGTTTAATATTGAAACATTTATTAACGCTGCCAACAGTACAACAAATATAACGGAATTTTATTGGATTTTTATGGAATTTAGGTGTTAAAAATAAAAAAGGTAATTTTTTATGATTTGGTAAAGTAAAATGTTTATTGAAAAGGCTTTTACATTTCTTGATATAAGCAGAACTTTTATTATATATGGAATTGCTGTCCAGGTTATATTTTTCATAATATTTTAAATTATTAAATTCTGAAAATATTTTTTCAGCATAAATTTTTTTACAAATGATGGCGTAATTATTGGCAGCCTTATCAATAGGTACAAAAATAAAATTTGTTTGCATATTTTTAATAAAACTTAAGTCATCTTTACTTAGTTTTTTATATACATAATTATTTTGATTTAGATTTAATTGAATAAATTCCTTAAAATATTTAATTAGATGGTATTTCCATTCTACAAAAGCTTCAAACGGTACATTAAATTTATAAGCTATTTTCAGTATAAAATCATTAGTATCTTTACAAAAAGTATCAAGAGCTTTTTTGGGATTTATATAATAGTTAGGTCTAAATTTTGTACCAAGACTCAAAATCTGCCTTACATTCTCATTTTCAACAATATTCAAGTCACCAGTTATTACATGTCCATGATCTTTATTGATAAAATTTTTGAAATTCACGTTATGTCAACAACACTTATTTTCATCATCAAAATCCTCAAAAGCAAACTTGATTGTAAATGATATTGTAATGATATTGTATGTAATGATATTGTAATTGCATTTTACTTTACCAAATCATAAAAAATTACCTTTTTTATTTTTAACACCTAAATTCCATAAAAATCCAATAAAATTCCGTTATATTTGTCATTATTATATATATATATATATATATATATATATTATATATATATATATATATATTATATATATATATATATATATTATATATATATATTCCGTTATATTAGACCATCATTGGCCAACATTGGCCAGTCGTTGGCCAATGATGGGCCAACGTTGGCCAGTTTTGTTGTGCTACAGGGGATAAATGCTTTCTTGCTAAAATATAAAACATCATTACAATTTTATTAATATAAATATTATATATATGTAAGATCTCGGCTCATGTGTAGGGCGTGGGTTCAATGAATAGATCTTGATTATATACACAGCTCTTTATTTGAAGACATACGAAACATAAATTACACAAAAAGGCACATAAGAATTATTTTAACAGTTGATATTCGCCAGTGAGCAAGTCTTATTCCGTTGGTTAAACAAGAAGTTCACAACATTAAGAGATTATCACAAAGCAGTATTTAAGCACCTTCTCGTACAATAATACATTACAGAACTAGTGTATAAGCCACCCAGGCCTCTACCCGACTAATCTGAGCATTTCATGCTCTAACTAATAAAAGTGACCTTCGCGCTGACGGTCTCACCAGCTCTCTACTGTAGCCGGATATACCAACTAAATTTTTCAATTGTCAACACGTTCGCTGGTTACATCAGAAATAGCGCCATCTGTTGACTGTATGAGGAAACACTTTCCCTATATATTATTACTAGAAATTATATACCACGATATAGAAAAAAAAATTCGTTGATAAAAGTATTTTAGTGTCTCGGTTTGACACAAGCATTAATTTTATATAATGTGATAATTTGTTATCATACCAATAGTCTTTCAGTATTGTAACTGGGACCATAATTGTTAAAACTTTATAAATAAAAGAATTAAGGAAAAGACGGCGAATATGGAATAGTCGGGTAAAGTGGAATACCAATATACCTCACCTGCATCCTATAGAAAGCATGTCCAACGAAGTCCCTGGGCCTGAAATATGAACGGTAGATCACCTGGTGCCAGTAAGAAGAGCAGTGTTTGTGTCATACAAATTTTTTAGTTTATCAAAATTCAGACATATTCGCAAGTAAGTATAACAAATTCTGCAGTCATTTTGCATAATTGTAAAATTATAAAGCAGTAAAACAAGTTTCTATCAATTTTCGACTGAACTTAATTCCTGCCATATGTTGTAACCGGCGAATAAGGAGTTAATATCAGACACGAATTTACTTGAAGTCGAGTATAAGTTTAATCTATTTACTACCTCAAAAACACTTAGTCTCAATCTTTCATCAATATCGTTATATTCTTTTTCGATTAAACCCAATTTCTGACATATGTTTCAACCAGGAGATAAAGCGTTAATAAAGAACGTGAATTGTCTTGAACTTGAATATTCGTTCATTAGATTTAGCACACTAAAAAGCACTTAAACTCAAACTTTCATCAAAATCTTTATAGTTATTTCCGAGTACATCCAATTTCTGTCATATGTTGCAACTAGTGGATAAATGTTAACAACGAAAACAATTTTTTCTGAAGTTAAAAATACGCTCAATGATTAACACCCCAAAAAAACACTTAATCCCAAACATTCATCAAAATCTTTATATTAATTTACGACCACCAAACTCAATTTCTGCCATATGCTTCAATTGACTAACAAAGAACGCGAATTTTTCTGAAGATTCTGATTTTTCTCGATCGTTTTTTTACCTCAAAAAAAAAAAAAAAAACCTACCGCCAAATTTTCATGAAAATCGTTTAAGACGTTTCCGGGATCCCCAAGACAAATAAATTATCAAGTCACGTGATTAGCTCGTTTGATATAACAAAAGGTCACGTAATTAAGTCGTTTAATATAAGAGAAGGATATTTATTTTTAAGGAGAGGTAGGTATCTGAAAGCGGTACAGCTGCTTATCCTTGGCTATGTCACTTTTTTTTTCCAAAAGTAATGTTTTTGGTTTCAAAATAGTGTTTCAGACAAAAGTAAATAAATAAAATAAAATAAATAAAGTAAATAAATAGAAATGGGACAACAGATTCTGTACCTGTTTTTTACTCCTTGCTACCGGCCCTCTGAAATGCTATTATTTTTCGAAGGGCAAGAAAACCTACCAACATTGCCAAACATGTCACCAAAACCCGGCTTCTGCGGATTACATCTTAGATTGTTTGTGTCTTCTTAGGGAGGAAATTTATACTTGTCTCCTTCTTTTGATTGACTTTCTACGTGTAAACAATTTCTTGGATATGGTGTGACTCCGTCAGACAAGGTTGTCCGTCTGACTCCGTCAGATTAGTACGAACAGTAACAACAATAGGTAATTACGCGGTACTTAAAGCGGAATGTTAACAATTCTCAACAATATCTCCGGCTTTCCAGCAAGTATTTCGATCTAGCTAATTGTTTTTTGCTCTCCAGCGTCAGAAAGATATGTTAGTGCAGTGTCATAATATATAGGTGAAACATCAATAAATGAAATAAAATAAATTTTGAGCATTTCACTTCAAGGTCATTTGTTATCTATATTAATAAAATCAGAGTTTTGTCTGTAAATTTGTCGGAATCGAAAAATTTTGCGGTATCTTCACGTTTCACGCCCCATGAAAGCCGAAAATGACTTCAGAAAATTTTGCCTGTGTGTGTGTGTGTGTGTGTGTGTGTCTGTGTGTATGTCATCGTGTCCGAATGTCGCTTTTTTTGTCCGGGCATCACTCGAGAACGGCTGGACGGAATTCAACGACGCTTGGCAGGAATTTAGGTCTTCACCCAACTTAAAATTATATCTATCAACTTTTCAGAAATTCCCCCCCGTTCCCCCCCTAGGGGGTAAAAGACTAAAACACGTTTGTCCGGGCATCACTCGAGAACGGCTGGACGAAATTCAACGGCGCTTGGCAGGGATTTAGGTATTCACCCAACTTAAAATTATATTCATCAACTTTTCAGAAATTCTCCCCCGTTCCCCCCTGGGGGGTAAAAGACTAAAACACGTTTGTCCGGGCATCACTCGAGAACGGCTGGACGGAATTCAACGGCGCTTGGCAGAAACTTAGGTCTTCACCCAACTTAAAATTATATCTATAGAAATTTTCAAAATTCTGATTAGTGTTTAAATTGTGGGTAAAAAACGCCTGCGCATGCGCCATAAATATCTTTTCACTAAAATGCTTTGAATGAAAAAATGAAATATAAAAATAAATTTTTAAGTTAAAGACTTTTGTATTCGCGTGATTTTCACTACAAATTATGAAAAGATTGAAATGAAGTGTTGCCATCTAAGTTTCATACTTTAGTTAATTTTAAAAAATCTAATTGCCGTATCGAAAAACTGTTTACACCCCAGGATTCAGAAAAATCACCTCTTTCATTTGGTACTGAATTTGTAACGATAGGTCTGATACTTCTAATTTATTTTTCCCTTTTTACGTTTTTCCGTTTCCACTTAAATTTCATACTTTAGTTTTTTTTAAAAAATCTAATCGTCGCATCGAAAAACTGTTTGCACCCCTGGATTAAAAAAAATCGCCCCTTTCATTTGGTATCAAATTTATAAATATAGGTCTGATATTTCTAATTTATTTTACCC
>OZ005655.1:206289046-206406546 GCA_963930645.1 Salticus scenicus | reverse complement strand
TTTTGCCTGTCTCCCCAATTTGTATTTTCTATAAAAAGTATAGTACGTCTTGAAACATATGTATATTCAGGTTAGAGTACCATGTTATTTATTAAACTTTTATGAATAATACAATTAGTTAGTGTAAATTAATTCATAAAAGAATTTGCATGTATTATGATGAATAACAGACGAATATCAATAACCCTCTGACTGCTCAATTTGTGGACCGAAATCGCTTCATTTTTTTTTTAAATATATATGTATATATATATATATACTGGGATATTGAAATATGCATTTTTCTTACTAGAAAATATTTTTTATATAGATTTTTATCATGAGACACTCAGCTGTTAGATAACCAATTTCAGATGCTATCACAAAAGGAAATTTTTTTAAATAAATTTTAATTGAACTACAGTTAATTTCTATTTATTACCATGTTAGGAATGTTTTTCATATCAATTTTGCACCACTGCCTAACGTTTTGCAAGTTTATTGAATCATGATGAGATTCGTCGCAGTCTGAGGAGCAGTCCAAAAAATTTATATCACTATCACTATCAAAACTAAAATCACTTTCAGAATCTGATAAATCATCAGGAATCATCTCTGTCAATCGCTGAACGATTTCAAGCTGCCATATCTGATTAGTAAAAGGCAGCAAACATAGTGAAGTTATAGCGGCAAATGCCAAATACCTTCAAATGCCGCAATTTAGTGGACGATTAGCGACATATGTTGGTCAAAACCTAAATTAAAAGTCTAATATTGTATATATTTTATTTCACTGGTTAAACGCTTAAAAAAATGGGATGCGTTCCTCAGTAAAGGAAGAAAAAAAACATTTCCGCGAAAATCGCGGGATGAGCAAATTTTGCTACGTTTGAGTTGCCCGTGGAAATCACGGGATGAGCCGTCAGAGAGTTAAAACAAGTTTTAATATATTTGTATTTTTGAAAACATAAAGTAATTAAGATGTATTATTTAAATACAAGAAAGGATGTTACAATATATAAAATGGTGTAATTAGCATTAATATTTGGTTTATAGAACCATGCAAAATTATTTAGATAAATTAGGACCATTAAAATCTATTAAGTTAAGTGGAAATTTGTTACATGGAGTTCTAATTGTATTATTTAGTGCTGAGCTAATTTTCTATAAATAGCGCTGAGATATTAAGCGGAGAGTGTTGGGTAGCTGAGGATAAGCTGTATATCCGAATTTCACTTAGTTGACGTTGGTTTAGGAGAAAATGTAAATTATCTATGGAGAGTTTGATTAGATGAAGGTAATATATTCATTCAAATTTCGTTAAGTTAGCGTAGAGTTGTGAGGAAATGTGAAAAGTACTTGAACCAATGTTATAATTCTCTTGTATGTCACTTGCCGACAAGTTATCGAGTTTAATATACTATATATTGTGAGTTTAATACAACACTCACAAGTTGGATACTTAGCTGTGCTTTGAGTTAAATAAGGAGTGTGAATCCTCCTCCTTTTTTTAAATCTTTTATCTTTATTAATATATACATATATATATAATATTAGGTTTTCTTGACCATATCATTCCTGAATCCTTTCCATTCTACACTTACAGAAGCTTACATGATAGATAATGAATTAACAGCAGTTAATCAGCCCATAAATAATTGTTTATAAACTTTTTTAATTTTTTTCATGACTTTAGGTTTGTAAGTTCGTCTGTCTGTCCTTATCCTTAATTTCCATAAATGTTTTTATATTCTTTGAAACTGATATATATTAATTAGGATTTTAAACTCTATTGTAGACTGTTTCCTATTAAAAGTCGTACTTGTAGAACAACTGGTTTGTGTACAGCATACATGTATGTGTGCACTAATGATGATTTCTCAGAGTATACTAGTATGCTTCTGATATTTTCTGATATAATATCCGTTTTAAAGATCTGCGATACTATTATTATTTTTACGATACCATTCTTAATGTATAACTTCTGGCATTAGATTAAAGTTTTATTACTTGAAATTCACAGCAGTATAAATTATTTTTAAATCGTAAAATATTTTTAAATTAAATAATTTTATTGCAAATTTTAATTTGTAATAAATAATCCAACTGAATTTTTTTTTACGATTAGGCGGTCGGTGAATCTTACAATTGATACCCTATGCAACATTCAAGTATGGTTACAGCTAGAACAATTTTTGTTTCCAAGATTTCAGCAAAAAAGCGCATAAAAAGGAAAATAAATTGATAGCATAAAATATTAAAAAATTAGCAATTCTGAAAGTAAACATTAACGATACTATCAATAAAAGCTTCCTTAAATGTTAAAAAGGAGTTGCAAGGATTTTATGCAACAGTCATCTGCAAAAAAATTGCTCCTTCACCAAATATTCGGAGTAAAAAAGGTTTTTTAAAAAATATTTATCAGAAACATTTTCTTTCAAAATAGCCAAAAAAACAATTTAAAATATTCCAATAAGCACACAAATAATCTTTTGCTTTATTATACCTACGTCTACTTAATTTTATACCTGTAAATCACGATTGTTGAACCTGTGGCACAGAATGTTATTTAGAAAATTCGTTATTTCGAATTATTTAGAACTTCGGTTAAAAAGCATTTTCTTACTAGATTTGAAAACAGGAGAACATTAGAGTGCTTTCCTTCATTGTAAATATCTCGATGCATGGTATATATTTTTGAAAAACCGTTTTGTGATTCCATTAAAATGGCTTATGATGTAATTTGCAGGGAAAGTGAAAGACATTGTAGATGATACAATAGAAATGTATGGGAGATAAATTTCAATTTGGTTTGAAATTACTTTATTTTTATCAAATGTTTCTCTTTGAGATCATTTGTAAATTACATAATTTAATTTAAAGAAGAAGAAAGAAACATAAGTAATTATTGTATAAGTTAAATGAAATCGGGGAAGGCGGAAAATCGTATATTTGAATTTAAAAAAATAAAAGATAAGAAGCCAGTGATAGGAAAAAAAACGAGAGTTTCAGATAGATATAGAGAAAAGTTTAATTTATTTTATTTTAATTATTTTAATTATTTTTTCTTTCTTTATTTTTTAAAATGATGTAGTATATTTTTATCGAGCAAATATATCACTTCTCCACTTTGATGCTACATTTTAGAGAAAATTAGGTATAAAAAAAGAAAAAAGAAAAAAAAAATCAGATTACTTTGTTCCATTGGATCATAAGCGCATAGTATTATCATTGTTTTAAAATTATTTTCTAAATCTATTAAATTGGATTTATGCGATATTTATAGGGGGAAAGCTAATCATTGTGGTGATACCACAGGAATTTATTGAGAATAAAATATAATTTTGGTTTCAAATTGCTACTTGTTTTTATAAGTTTATGTTTTTGAAATCGTTTATAAAATATTTATTTTAATTTAATACACATCGAAGAAGGAAAAAGAAATTACTATTTCATATAGCAAATTAAATTGGGAACGACGCAAAATTTCATATTCTAAAATAAGAACTAGGAAATGCCTCAGAAAAAAAAAAAAAAAAAATCTGGTGTGAGATAACCATACGACTTCCATTACCCATTATTACACGCATTATATGCATTTTTTTTTTTTTTTTAGAGATAATATCACCAGAAGACATAAAATTGACCTAACGAGGTAGAAACCTAAAACTTTTCCTGTATTAGAAACTTAATACACGTGTAAAGACATATAAAGATAATCTGTAGTGAACATTACATGTGTTCCTCATACACCCTTTCGAATACACATATTGTCATGAAAGTATTGACATTTTTGTGTGAGGTATCTGATTCGTAAAAAAAAAACAGACAGGATCCACCAAGAAAAAAAACTCAAAAACTGAAAAAGTTCTATTCTAATCGCAAAAGTCATGATAATAGGACTGTATATGTCGCCAAACTAATTTCTTCTACTAATTTCTTCAGGAATGGCTTATTACAGAATTTCCCATCGGACAGAATTACAGAATATTACAGAATTTTCCCAGTTTTATGAAAATTATTCGAGTATAAATGGCCTACTTTTGTTCTCTTTGCTGAGAATAAGGTGAAAAATGATACATTTTGCCGAAACAATTAATTCAGTTTAAACAAAGAAATGATTTACAAATTCTGGCTATCCTGAAATAATATTTGCCGCCAAATTTGATCGCTAATTTCGCCAAGTCGCTAATTTTATAATCAACGCTGATTTTGATCTTGGCGTCGATTTTAACGATTTTGTAGTATAGGGTTGCCAATGATTAGAAGCTCTAACTTCAATAAGAACAGAATTCTAGAATTTTCCCGAAAGATTCATTAGTTTACAGTGCTAAACTAAATTCTTCAAAAATTCTTTATGTCACAAGCATCACTAAAAGTAAATGAAATGTATTCGTCGACTAGAATCTGTTTATATACTTATTTTTTAAACTCAAAAATGTCGTGAACTTTCATAACAACATCATTACGTGCTCTGTCTTTGTGCTGAATATTAATTAAAGTACAATAAATAAAGTGCACTGCTAAATAGTAATTTAAAGTGCATGTTAAACAATGAGACCATTTGCATATTTAAGCATTTAATAAACAAATGTATCTTTAACCTTCGTCTTCCATTTTTTTCCTTTCAGAATTTATGTATCGAGGAAGCCAGGACCACACGATGCAGAAAACAATGTACCTCAGAATGTACCTCATATTTTTGTGTTCTTAAACATACCGGTTTATTACAGAAAAAAAAAATTAAAGAGTCTTATAAAATCATTAAAATACTTTGCTATTGTTCGTTAGTTAAGCTCTTAAAAATATCGATTTGGTTCTTAAGTTCTTAAAAATATCGATTAATTATTGAAAAAAAAATTTTAAAGAGCTTTACGAAATCATTGAAATACTTTACTTTTATTCGTTAGTTTGTGCATATATTATGTAACTTTAAACTCTAAAGTTACCGTTATTATGCTTTAAAAATATGTAATTTGGATCATTCAAACACATTAAATATACTTTTATACGTTAATTGAATGATATATATATTATACAAACGGAGTTTATTTGAACCTATTGGCACTTCTTGTGTATTTTCATAAACTTTTTAAAAGTTCTCCAGAATTCGAGCTTGATTCATAAATTACTTTCTTCTTAACTTTGAATTACTTTTATCTGTAATTGGAAAAGTAATAAAAATATAAAAACTTCATTGATACTAAAACTTTTAAACAAGTTGTTTATGTTTCACTGCACAAAATTTATGCTACCTATATTTCGGACATAACTATTTCAATAAATTTATAGCACTTTAGAAATTGCCTTAAGGTAACTGACCAATATTCGATCATGATTTTCCAGAATTGCTTTTCTAGATTATGTTTGGCTGAATCATTTCCCGTAAAATTGAAATTTAAACTTCGATTCATAGCCGTCATATATTTTGTAGATTTTTCGTATATATACTTCAATGAAATTTGCTATATACTTATAAATTCTCTACAAGAAATTTATAGACATTTCATTTTTGAAGTTTTATATATTTCTAGAGGCAAGAATATTTTATTTTATATTAATCTATATATGTATATATGTTATCGTTATTTTTAATTATTGTTGCATAAAATGATTTATTAAACATATAATTTTCATGTAAACGTACTTTGTTTGCATCGAAAAACAAACAAGTGATTTGTGTAAATGAAGAATTCATATAGAGATTATCTTCATTCGACTGAAATGATTATAGGGATTTTGCTTGCACTAACTATACAATTCAATGAGTAAACTAGAAATTACTTTTCTGAAAGTACGAAGAAACTCTCTTACAGTATACCTCATGCGTGGAAAAATAAACACTGCATATTTAAAATTTTGAATGATCAAATAACTTCAGGTATTTGTTTATTATTTGATTGCGTACTTCATGATAAGTGTTTTATTTGTTTTAGATTATTTGGATAATCAGTTAATGTAAGATCGCAGTATCCATCGATATTTTAATTTCATGCTTGATATCATTCAATAGCGCTTTAAAATTTGGACTGTTTGGAATTTGATTCTCAGAATAATAAACATTCGCTTTAATTATTATTATCATTGTTGTTGTTTCAGTCATGTTGACATTTAGAAATATCAATTTTCTCAAATTTCGTTTGGCTAAAAGTTAGGCGCTTATTACTTAAGTAAAGTAATTTTATATATTTAATTTCTTATTTCATTGAGAGACATATTATTACTATGTTCTGATTTTCGCCTCATTTTCCCTTATTAATAATTTTCTTGCTGTTTATGTACTGCTAATAAATTTTACCATATATATATATATATATATATACATATATACCACTTGATGTAATTAATGTTTTAAAACTGATTTCAAAATTATATTGAAAAACAAAATGGATTATATTTATTGTTATGATTTTAAAGTGTCTGAAAAATCTAGTACACTTTCCTATTATAGTGTAGATTCTCCTCAAATACGAGAAACTTTCTACCCTCTACCTAGTTGTCCAATGGAAATATAAACAAAGGAGTAACGTGAGTATGCTTTAGTTTACTAGCACTAATTAATTTTGTTTTAATAACTATGTATATTTAGTTAGATTGTGTTAAATTATAGTCGAAACATTTTCAAAAACTCTCTGGTAGGTGTTGAAAACTGCTCCGAAAAACTTCTGCGCAAAACTTCTCTTGCTATGAATATATTGCTACTTTAATAGATAAAATTTGAGAGGAACTTTAAATAACCATCGTAACAGAATTTCTCATAAAGCACTTTCAAATCCAAGCATGAAACAAAAATCTCACCGAAAGCCATAACACAGTAAAAACCTGCAACTCTACTAACTCACTATTCCGTTTAGAACTTTCTTTGAAAAAAATCCAAATACTTCTAATACTTTATTTTAATCAACAAAACCATTTGAATTAAATAAACCTTCGCTCCTTTTTACGCTACTACGAAAACTACCCGTGAGTAATCACAAGTTTCTCACAAAAATCCTTAAAATAAATGTCATTTTGTGAAAAAATGCTTTATATATGGTATAAATATGCTCTTGAATTGTCTCAATTGATTTGTTACATGTAAAATTTTCCAACTCCATTAGAATTCCCAATTCTATTAAATATCATAGCTTTCTCCACAACTATCTTCTCAAAAACTCCAATTCCACAAACAACTTTCATTAAGCAACAAAACCATTTGAACTAAGTAAACTTTTGCACAATTCCTCAAATTTTCTCATTACTACGAAAACTGCCTGTGACACAAGTTTTTCATAAACATTTAAAAAATAAATGCTATATTAAGAAAAATTGCACTATTCATTATATAAATGTGTTAATAAAATATCTGAATTTTTTTATAGAAAATCATTTCAAATTTTGCCAAATGATATAAGATAATATTTGAATTGTATCCAAAAATTTCCATTGTTGAAATAATATTGTTACGAAATTGTAAATAATTGTGTTTATTTTTGTATAAATTCTTTCAAAGAGGCTTAGTAAGTTGATAAAGTGCTAATTTTGTGCATTTCTAGTCGTTTTAGCGTTGAAATAGCCTTATTTTCCCTTAAAAACGCATTAAAAAGCCCCAGTAATGCAGGTAATGGATTTGGCGCCTAATATGGCGACTTTTTCCCACCTTGGCGATTTTTTTTGGTGACCTTGGCGAGAAAATCCTTATATGCGATATACCAAATATGGAAGCTGTAAGTTGATTGGTTGACCACTTTCTAGAGTTTTCTCGAAAAATCTGGGTTCCATGGAACAGCATATAAGGAGCGCTTCCTCGCCAAGGCAGTCAGTTCAGTTCAGATCTCAGCCAGCTTCGCTAGTGCTTGCATTGCTCTTAAGCCTCTTTGAGAGAGACTTGCTTCAAGTGTTATTGGTATACAGTTTGTACTGTGGATTTGCTATTGACAGCTGTTGTTTAAGCTGTGGTTATTGCTTGAATTGAAGCTGATAATTGGTTTATTGACCTGTATTTTTCTGGAACTTTCTGTGAATAAATTACTGAAATTTTGTACGTTTGGCCTTTCATTCTCAGACAACTCACGAACCCCCAAGTACGCAACATTTCTGGTGTCAGAAGCGGGATTGTCTGTGAATGGTGATAACGAGGGCTATGGAGCAAGAGATGAAAAAACTTCTAGAAACCTTAGCTACCCAGATGAATGAAATGAAAGCCGGACAGGAAAAGATGGAAACCGGATTGAAAGAGAAAATGGAAACATCGCAAAGAGAGTTGAAAGACGGTTTGACTGAAGAAGTGAAAGTAGCACAAGAGAAAATGGAAACATCGCAAAGAGAATTGAAAGACGGTTTGACTGAAGAAATGAAGCATATGAAAAGCAGTTTGGGTGAAGTTCAGGAAGAAATTAAATCTAATCAAGATGAGATGAAGAGAGAGCTTTCAACGGTGAAAGAATCAATCGAGGGTAAATTAACGGTGATGGAAAATAGAATGGATGGAATAGAAGAGAAAGTTATAAAGATAGAAGAAAATTTTGAAGAGAAAGTTATAAAGATAGAAGAAAATTTTGAAGAGAAAGTTTTGAAAATTGAAGAGAGTTTTGAAGAGAAAGCTATGAAGATAGAAGAAAATGTTATGAAAGTAGAAAGAAATTTTGAAGAGAGATTTATGAAGATAGAAGAGAACTTCGAGAAGAAAGTCATGAAGAAAGTAGAGGAACATCTTGAGAGAAAAGTAGAAGAGAAGTTGATCTCCTTGCCCCAGGAAACGGAAAAGAGAGATAAAAGAAGCCAGAATCAGGAATCTATTAAGCTATCTACCTACGACGGCAGTTCCACCTGGCATGTATATAAGACCCCGTTTTCCATCGTAGCTGAAGCTAACGGCTGGGACTCTACCGCCAAGTCAGTCCACTTAGAAGCAGCATTACGGGGAGATGCAGCCGAGATACTGAGAAATGTTTCTAAAGAAGAAAGGAACGACTTCGAGGCCCTGACTAGAGCACTGGAGCTACGCTTCGGAGAGAAGAGTTCTAAGGACTATAGTCGCCTCCAGCTAAAATCCCGTTACCAGAAAACGGGCGAAAGTTTGCAAGAGCTGGCAGCGGACATTCAGAGATTGTCACACCTAGCATTCTCAGACTGTCATGCTGACACTCGAAACGACTTAGCTCTTCAGTACTTTATCGATGCTGTTCGGGATCCAGAAATTCAAAAAGCGCTGAGACTCTCCAACATCAGAGACGTAGAATCAGCTTTAGGCTATGCACTTAGGATAGAGGCAGCCCAACAAGCCTCCCGTAAAGACCGCCATACCATAAGAGCAGTCTCATTAAATGATACGCCTGCTGATGAGAATGAAATGAAGAGAAGTTTCGCAGAGATCTTAAAGAGATTGCGCAGCCTGGAAAATAATAAAAATGAAATAAAGAACCGGAAGATAAAGTGCTGGGGCTGTGGAGGGGATGGTCACGTGAAGAGGAACTGCCCTGTACGACCAACTATAGGAAATCACCCGGCTTCAACATCACTGCAGGGAAGCTAAGAGGAGGCCATCTCGCGGGGCGGAGGTTGCCTAAAATTAAAGAGCCCCAATTTACAGTATTTCATGTTTCATCGATGAGTGGCGGCGATAATGGACTTCACGTCTATGGCCAAGTCAACAACCCCACCTGCCGGATGATTCTGGACACGGGAGCCAACGTGACCATCATTAGAACGGATTTGGCTCAAGAACTAAAAGAGAAGATCATCTGGACGCCGCCCTGTGTTAAACTCCAGACTGTGACCGGAGACGAAATCAAAATATATGGAAAAATGAACTTGGCCATCACTTTTGGGAATGCCAGTTACCATCATATGGCATATGTGGCTGATATAAGAGATCCTTTAATCATTGGAATTGATTTCCTGAGAAAATTTAACTTTCAATTGGACTTCAAGAATAATGAACTGCATTCGAGTTCGGAAGACATCGCTGTGTTCAGCACTGAAAATCAAGACATTCAGACAATTTGCCAAGTCTGAAATTTCCATCCCTCCACACACAGAGACAATAGTTTCAGGAACACCACCTACAAAGCAATACTTCCGCTATGGACTGATTGAATACCCGAATACAGACAATAGCCCAAGAGGAGTTCTGGTAGCTTCATCTCTAGTTGATCTCTCAAGGAGTACTATTCCTGTGAGAGTCGCAAACATCAACGATAAGGTCCGAACAGTGAAGAAGGATGAGGTGTTAGCAGCCTGCACTCCTGTAACATGCATCAACCGCCCCACGCAATCAACTGAATCCAAGTCTTCTGAACAATTAATAACGGAATTACTCAAGAATGCAGAGTTAGGAAAGGAACAGAGATGTGCTGCGGAGAAGCTACTCCAAGAATTTAAAGACCTTTTTTCTCGAACACCTGAAGATGTCGGGAGAACGAACATCACCCAGCACAGAATTGATACAGGAAATCATCCTCCAATCAAACAACATCCAAGAAGACTTCCCTTTGCTAAACAGGAAGAGGTCACTGAACTTCTAAGTGAAATGCAGCACAATGATGTCATCGAGCCATCAACGAGTCCTTGGGCCTCTCCCATAGTACTGGTGCGAAAAAAGGATGGTTCAACAAGATTTTGAGTGGATTATCGTCGTTTGAATGACATCACGAAGAAAGACAGTTACCCTCTTCTCAGAATTGACGACACATTAGACACACTTGCTGGCAATAAATGGTTCTCGACTTTGGATCTGAAGAGCGGTTACTGGCAAGTAGAATTACATCCTGATGATCGTGAGAAGACTGCATTCACCACGGGACAAGGCTGTGGCAATTTAAAGTTATGCCGTTCGGATTATGTAATGCACCTGCCACCTTCGAACGCCTGATGGAGACAGTGCTAAAAGGATTTTCCTATGAAGCCTGTCTGGTGTATTTGGATGATATTATCATTGTCGAGCGCACCTTTGAAGACCATCTACGAAACATCCGAAAGGTGCTGGAGAAACTCAGAATGGCTAACCTCAAATTGAATCCAGGCAAGTGTAACTTGTTCCGTCGTGAAGTGAGCTACCTCGGCCATATCATCTCTGCCGAAGGTGTGAGAACTGATCCTGAGAAGATCTCTGCAGTCGAGAACTGGAGTCACCCTGAAAATGTACACCAACTACGAAGTTTTATGGGGTTATGCACTTACTACAGGAAGTTTGTCAAGGGTTTCTCAAATATTGCCAGACCACTGCACAAGCTGACGGAAGCCAAACAGAAGTTCCTGTGGACAGAAAATGTGAAAAAGCGTTCAAGCGACTTAAAGAGGCCTTAACATCATCGCCTATCTTGACATATCCACAGCCCGACAGACAGTTCATACTTGATACAGATGCCAGCCATGAGAGTGTCGGTGCTGTTCTGTCGCAGGAAATTGATGGTCAAGAACATGTCATTGCCTATTGGAGTAAATGCCTGTCTTAACCGGAGCGAAATTACTCTACCACCAGGAAAGAGCTACTCGCCATCGTAAAAGCCATAGAACATTTCCATCATTACCTCTATGGCAGAAGATTTCTGCTCCGGACTGACCATGCATCTTTAACGTGGTTGCTCCAGTTCAAGAACCCGGAAGGGCAGATTGCCAGGTGGATACAACGCCTGCAGGAATATGACTTCGAGATACGTCATCGTAAAGGGACTCTACATGGTAATGCAGATGCCTTGTCACGGAAGCCCTGCTCGGAAAGCTGCAAGTATTGCTCTAGAGCCGAACAGAAATACCTGCCGATAAATCCGGTTGCCTGCCAAGTTACTGTCTCAACACCATCAGATCAAGATCCCGATCCATGGAGTGACGAAGAACTTAGAAAATCCCAGTTGGAAAATCCTGACATAAAGCCAATATTACAGCTGAAGGAGACGACCAGCAACAGACCTATCTGGCAGGACATTTCCAGATTTAGTCCCATTACGAAAAGTTATTGGGCACTCTCTTCATATCAGAAACGGCGTATTATACAGAAAGTGGGAATCTGATGACGGGAAAAGCTTCAGATGGCAGATTTTATTACCAAGATCAAAAATTCCAGTTGTTTTAGAACAACTGCATAGTAGCTCTACCGGAGGCCATTTTGGGGTAATGAAGACTCTGCAGAAAGTTCGGGAACGCTTCTACTGGTGCAAGGCAAAAGAGGATGTGGAGAAATGGTGTAAATCCTGTGATGCTTGTGCGGCACGTAAAGGCCCGCAGAAACGAAGTCGAGGAAGACTGCAACGGTATAATGTGGGAGCACCATTTGAACGGATTGCAATCGACATCTTGGGTCCTTTGCCACGGACATCCAGTGGAAATAAATACATTCTCGTCGTGATGGACTATTTCACCAAGTGGCCTGAGGCATATCCCATTCCCAATCAAGAGGCATGCGCAGTCGCAGAAGTCCTAGTGCAGCAATGGGTGTCAAGGTACGGCACGCCCCTACAACTTCATACCGACCAAGGTAGAACTTTACCTCTGATGTTTTCAAAGGACTGTGTGAACTACTCGGCATAGACAAAACCCGAACAACACCCTTACATCCCCAGTCGGACGGCATGGTCGAGAGGTTCAATCGTACCATTCTGAATAACCTCTCCCTTCTAGTATCAAGGAACCAGCAAGATTGGGACTTGAAGTTGCCATTGTTCCTGCTGGCTTATCGAAGTGCTGTCCATGAAACCACCGGCTATACACCAGCCCAGATGCTGTTTGGGCGTGAACTTCGTCTCCCTTGTGACTCCTGTTTGGTTGTCTACCCGATGCGCCTTCATCGCCCAAGGAGTACATCCAAGATCTCCAGGCACGATTTGAGGACGTTCACAACTTTGCTCGGGAGCGAATTCACATTGCATCGGAGAAAATGAAGACAAGGTACGATCTAAAGGCTACGCAACATGAGTTTCAGGAAGAAGAGTAGGTCTGGTTGTGGAATCCTGTTCGACGCAAAGGACTCTCTCCCAAGTTACAGTGCAGCTGGGACGGACCATACACAGTCTTAAAAAGGCTGAATGATGTAGTGGTGCGGATCACTAAAACACCTTCATCAAAACCGAAGGTGGTGCACTATAATAGGCTAGCCAAGTACCACAAGTAACGGTAATATTAAAAATTAAAAATGTAAATACTGGTAAAATTTGCGCAAGCGTAATGTAAATATTTGTATATAAATATTTGTACATATTTGTGAATTTTGTAAATATTTGTTTATAAATATTTGAACATATTTGTGAATTTTGTAAATATTTCTCACTTGATTTGTATTTCTATTTTATCGTTATATGAAACTTAGTTTTTGTGTTTTAGATTGTGTAAATTTGTTTAGTTTCGCCTCTTGACCAAGGGTTGCACTGACCGGGACGTGCAGTCCTTGGGAGGGGGGCAGTGTTACGAAATTGTAAATATTTGTGTTTATTTTTGTATAAATTCTTTCAAAGAGGCTTAGTAAGTTGATAAAGTGCTAATTTTGTGCATTTCTAGTCGTTTTAGCGTTGAAATAGCCTTATTTTCCTTTAAAACGCATTAAAAAGCCCCAGTAATGCAAATAATGGATTTGGCGCCAAATTTGGCGACTTTTTCCCACCTTGGCGATTTTTTTGGCGACCTTGGCGAGAAAATCCTTATATGGGATATACCAAATATGGAAGCTGTAAGTTGATTGGTTGACCACTTTCTAGAGTTTTCTCGAAAAATCTGGGTTCCATGGAACAGCATATAAGGAGCGCTTCCTCGCCAAGGCAGTCAGTTCATTTCAGATCTCAGCCAGCTTCGCTAGTGCTTGCATTGCTCTTAAGCCTCTTTGAGAGAGACTTGCTACAAGTGTTATTGGTATACAGTTTGTACTGTGGATTTGCTATTGACAGCTGTTGTTTAAGCTGTGGTTACTGCTTGAATCGAAGCTGATAATTGGTTTATTGACCTGTATTTTTCTGGAACTTTCTGTGAATAAATTACTGAATTTTTGTATGTTTGGCCTTTCATTCTCAGACAACTCACGAACCCCCAAGTACGCAACAATGATATGAGATAATATTTGAATTGTATCCAAAAATTTCCATTGTTGAAATAATATTTAAATTTTAGTTAGTAGTATAAAATAATGCATTCTTAATATTTTGCATGTAAAAAAAAAAATTAAATAAAATAAAAATAAAATAAAAAAATTAATTAATTAATTAATTAATTAATTAATAAGAAGAAGAAGAAGAAGAAAAATTTTATGCACCTTACTTGAGGTTTCATGAAGATATTTTCAACATAACTTTGACGATTTTATGTATGGAACAAAATCATGAAACTTGCTTAATTTTTTAGTTGTACACAGTAAATTTAATCGAAAAATGTAATTAAATATCATTATTACCCCTCAGTAATTGTAAAAGAAGAAAAGTGTACCTATTACTTTAGAAACTTTATCAATAAAAAATTGGTACTCTCTTTTTCTTTTTTTCTGTACAAAGGGCATAATTTACGTACAACCATATGAGTATTATACTTTTACCTTTAATTATGTGTGCATTATAATATTTAAAATACAATATTAATAGCAAAATATATTGTAAATTAATGCATGGATTGATTTTTAAATTTGATAGCACAGTATTTTTAATAAATTTTTAAGTGTTATTTGCTTTATAATTTTACAATATTATAATACTCTAATTCCAATAAAATATTAATCTATATGTTAATTAAAATTCCTGAAGATAAAATTGTCTTATATTATATTTTTAAGAATATAGGGAGTTGTATATATCATAAGTAAATAAAAATCCTGAACCAAACAGTGTCATTATCATAATAGAGAAGACTCATTGCAAAACTTAAATAAAAACAAATATTTTATATAATTAGTCCACGTTCGGTTTTCTTAAAATCTTCACAGATATGTTCATTATATAAGGGATTTCCATGATCTTAGGCATATGCATCTGATGAAATCAGCACATGAGATGACGCAATAATATGCAGAAATAATGCAACGTGTTAAAATACTGAAAATAGGCTACTGGTCTTAAACTTTTGCAAATGACTGTATATATAATAAACATTATGCCAAAAGTAAACCACACATATCTTATTGATGTTTGCTCAAGTGATTTTGAATACCAAGTTTGAACTTCCTGCTACTGTTTGCTCTTGAGATATTCTTATAAAAGGCATGCATACAGACACGCGCACAAGCCAAAATCTAAAAAACTTTTGATTCAAGGGGCCTCAAAACATATAAATATAACAAAAACTTAAATTCGAAAATTTGACCCAAGAATAATAATTTATTTACCATATATATTATTAAGAGAAAGTAAAAATGCCTGTATTAAAAAATTTACTGTACATTTGGCAGTTAAATATATATATTGAAGACTGGGATCAGATGGCATGAGGGGCTAGTTTGCACTCAGCTTCTGTTTTTTGTTACAATGGAGGTAGAGCGCTGTCACTGTACTAGCTGTGTGTGTATCTATAGAGGATTAATCTACCGCATATTCAGTGTTCTTGGAAGCGCCAAGAAGAAAAAAAAATGTCTGTTTGATCGTTTATTGGACTGGTAAATAAGTTCTTTCATCATATATTTATTTGGTTTGGTGAATCTGTAGATCGAAAGAGTGGTTAACTGTGATTGAGTATATGTACCTTTTGTTTCTCATGCTTTCGATTGTGTGGAATCCATATTTTGTTGGGTATCTCTGTGAGGCTACTTGACACTCCTAGGAACAGGGTCAGTTGGCATAGCTATAACATAACATAGGTCTATTATAGTTTGACATTACTGAATGGTACCAAAGAATGAAGAGCCTTTTCACAATGAAGCGTTTTCACCCCCAACCTCCTGAAAAGATGATGATGAGGGTTTTTATTCGAGAGTTCTTATGAAGACTGAGTATCTCAAAACGATGTCAAAAAGTCACATGAAAATAGACCAACTTAGAATCTTTCATAATATTAAGGGCATCTAATTATTCTGGATACAAAATTAATTATTAATTAGTTTTGGTGAAACACCAATTATGCCAGTACCTTAGGAAAATTGACGAAACTGATGGCGAAGGATTACCCATGGTCAAAATGGGTAAAAAGAAATGGAGATGATCAGACGATAATTTCAATTATGTACAATGAAAGTAAAATTGTGCAAAGATTGAATCCACCTATTCAAATATATGAGCACACAAACTTCGTATTTGTGGTTGATTTCAAACATTCACCTAATTTTACTGAAATAACTAGAGGTATCTATTATACTAAGCAGAATTTATTTCATTTGATGAATTTATCATTTGTTTATACATTTAAATTTTTGACCAAATACTATAAAAGAAAATGTGAAATAAAATGTTTTGCCTTGAAATTTGCAGCGTTCTGTCTAAGTATATCTATTATTCTAATTCATCCTTACGAATAAACCAACTAACCGTGGATACGAGGCTAGTTGGCATAGGTACAAGCTCTTGGAAAAAGTTTTTTGGTGTTCGCTTAAGAAAAAAAGATATATATATATAAATTGAAAGACTTTACATGATTTTGCAACTAAACTTAATCTTCCCGACGCATTCGTCAGAAATTCTCTATGTATTGCACACACACACATACACAAAATAAATAAAGAAAAAAAGAAAGAAAAAAAGAAATAAGAAAAGAAAAGAAAAAAAAAAGAAAAAAAAAAAACGAAATCTTTGCCAACTAGTACCTTCTCTCCTGAGTGTATATATATATATATATATATATATATATATACTCTTTATATATATATATAAATCATGTATGTTAAAATATTACCAATGCAATTCCCATCGGTAATATCTCATTATAAACAAAACACGTCTTTAATAGCATAATTTCAACTTTAAAATGTAATAAAAGCTGTTATTAAATCACATTTTTTGGAAAAGTGGGTAAAAAAATATTTCGAAAAGTAAAGTGTTCCCTTACGTGATATTTATTTCAATTATCTGATTCTCATAAAAAGCATATCTCATATTGAAACTTACTGAGCACGTATAATTTTGTATAGTTTGGAGATATTTTCGAGGTATCTATTGTTTCAGCATTTCCGTTTAGTACTTATCTGCTTTTATATATTTTATATCAGGTAAAATAACGATAAAGTATAACTAAAAAACCTTAAAAGGCATTTTGAATTTTTTTTTTTTTTTTTTAACCATTTTTTTTTTTCCTTTAAAAATATTATGTTTTTTTTTCGCTTAAAACAACATTTTTAATTGAAGAAAATCATTGTTTTTTTTTTTTTTTTTTTTTTTTTTTTTTTAATATAATCAGAAAATCTACTAAATAATACAGAAAAACAAGTGTACATCTAAAGATTTTTTGTCATAAAACAAAATAAGTATTATTTTATTGTAAAATCTATAATTTTTAGTAAAAGAAAAAAAGAAAAAAACTAGCTAGCAAATTATAAATTGCCAACGATCATTGGCTATGAATTTAATTAAATATCGTTTTTCTATACATATTTTTCTCTTTCAAAGACGTTCAGAGATTTTTGGATTCTGAACGCAAAATTATTATTTATGTCCAACATTTATTTATTTATTCGTAAATTAAGTGAAAAATTGTTATTTATTATTTTTTTAATTGCATTCTATAAACCATGTGGTTTTTCACGCAGCATGAAATAGAACCTGAGGTTGAGGAAAAGTTTTTCCCGTAAAGGGGAATTTTTTGGTAAAGAAAATAAGAATAATAATAATAATAATTTTTCCATCGATAGAGGGAGCGATACGGATGACTAACGAGAAAAAGAATCATGAAAATTGCATGATTATACCATTATACAGCTTTTCTTTTTTTTTCTCTCTTATTTGTGCATGCATGAAATTTTAATAGACGACTAGAGCGAGACGGAGTTTCAAAAATTGTGAGGAAAAGCTGCGCTATGATTGGTTATATTCCACTGTTTGTGGGCTAAAATAATACTCCTATAGGTTACATGAAAAAAAAAATCGTCATTATGACGTCGATTGGCGTCAGGGAGTCATGTCGTCAATTTTGATGCTGACTGGTGGATAAAACTGGATGCTGACATGACATTGTTGGAGAAGATGTTTTCTTTCTGATAAGAACTGCCGATTGAAGCGGTGTAACTCGTTTAAAACTATAATTTGAGATGACGGTAGATGCATAGAACAGACTTTATATGCCCATAAACATTTTCATGCAGATAAATATAGTTTTTTTAGGAAATGTTTGATTTACTCACGCACACCGCCCTCTGACAACAAAAATTTTAATTATTATTTTTTGTTTACCTCCCCCCCCCCTCAAAAAAATAATAAAAATAACAATAAATATATAAATAAATAAATAATCTTCCTTCCCGAAAATAACTTTATTCGCAAAACGAGTTGAATTCTACCATTTCCTTTAATTTTTACGAATTTTTGAAAGGTATACAGACTTTTGGGACACCCGGAATTAGTGTAAAACTGTATTTAAAAAAAAAAAAAAAAACTCATAATTTAGTTTTAAAATATACAGTAATATAAAAAAAAAAACACAAAATTTAATGGGAGATTTAAATATGGAGAGAGATGTTTTACATTAAAAACGACTCAACAAAAAAATAATTCTAATACAAAGGAAAATATAGATATTTTAACAGAATATTTTACATACAAAGCCTATATCTGAAATCGATGCATATCTACAGCTCATTTTCAATTCTATAAATGTTTATTTAAGACATATATAAAAAATAGAGTTATGGGATTCAGTTTCAAGGGTAATAAAATTAAATTTTCATATAGAGTTCGTGCAAAGATATAGTTTAAAATAATTAAATGATGTATAAAATTTCAGTATTATATTTTAATTTAGTATTTTAAGATATATTTAAACAAAAATGTTCAAGTCTCTGTCTGAAATTAGAGGGAAATATATTTATGTATTTACATCATTAATGTTTTCAGTTATAATTTGTGGTTGATTTTTGAAATGCATTGTGAACATGTACTGGAAGAATTGAACTTATAGTAGCTTTACAAATGTGTATAACTATGTTCTGTGTTTTTGACTAAAAAATACAAATTTGAATTAGGAAATACAGTAGGAAGTTTGGTAATCTCTATACTATGATCATTACAAAAACTTGTCTGAATACATGTCATCAATATAGTCTAATATACTAGTACTTAAATGTATTCATTAAAAAATAAAGGGACTCTCTTGATTTATATACTTGTATATTCACAGAGCATTCAGTTGTAACAATTGCGACATTTTGACTTAATTTTAGGTATTAAAATGTTTTTTAAAGACAAAATTTATAAGACTCGTATATTAAAGAAAATTAGAGTAATACCTTAGTCTACAATCTTATAATCGAATGCTAAATCAAAACCACTCTATTATTTATTTAGTTACTTATTTTATGTTATGACGAGTATGATATTTTCTGTACATGATGTGATATTTCACTGACATTAGTATTTAAATTAAATTCCTCTGAATTCTACAATAACAAATATTTGAATATGGTACGATAGCAAAGGGCTTCATTTAAGTAAAGTAATACTATTTTCGCAATAAACTTCAGTTATAAAAATTCGAAATAATATATATATATATATATGTTTGTGTGTAAGTAAATAAACTGTTATGTAAATGGTGTGATATTATGTGACATTTTTTTTATCAATAGACGTTTAAGTTTTAAAAACTAAATGTTAAATTAAATATACAGTTATGTGTTACCTAATACACATTATTTCTAACTTTCAAAACCACTCAAAATGTTTAAATTTACAATATCCCGATAAATAAATGAATTGGGAAGTTTTTTAATAACTAGAGATTAGTCTTCACGTGCTATGTGATATTTTTCTGACTAATACCAATACGAAGCACTTACGTGTTGAAAAGGATGAGGAGCTATAAAAAAATAAAAAGAAATAAAAAGAAAGAAATCAGTGTTGCAGGTCAAAGTTACACAATTGTGTTTTTGTAACTATGAATATTTTTTTATTCCGTATTCAACAGGGACTTAGCGTGAACTGGATATTTATCAAATAATTATGATGCAAATTTTAAAAACCCTCCCTGCTAACTTTCACATGCAATTACCATTATATAAAAATTATCTTAAATGTTGTACAAGACCGATATGATTATTTATCCTATTAGTACAATTTCAAGTTAGGGATGTGATTTAATGATGGATTACTCTTAAGATACTGGAACTTTACAACAACAAAAAATTACATTCTAGTTTTTGTCATAAAGCAATGTGATATGCTAGGAAATGTTAAAAGACTGAGGAACAACAAATACATATATATATATATATATATAGGTGTTGACTTTAATCGTTGAAAATAAGGGGTTTTTCATGCAAATTTTGTGCTAGCTTTTGAACTGTGTTGCAATCAGTTTTATTTTTGTGGTGTTCGTATTATCATGTACTTATTAAACGGTAAATATTATAACGCTACTGAATTCTTAAATTCATATATATATACCGCCTTCATCTAGTCATTTCCTGCCTCCCTAAACTAGAAATATAGATTTCCAAGTTAAGAACAAAAAAAAAAAAAAAAAAAAAAAAAAAAAAACTTAATGCACGAAATTATTCAGAATTTCTAGTCACTTTTCTAGATGGTTAAACAATATTATAATTGTTATGAATATGAAGAATCCTTTGTATTAAGACATATTCTCCCTTGAATGCATGGAATTGGGTTATAAAACAAAATTATAGATACTAAAGCCCATCACTTCTGTTCGCATTTATTTTCAGAGATTTTAAAATGAGAATGACATTAATAATAAAGGAATACACTTCAGGATTCCAATATGGGTTTTTCGAATTCACAAGCAAAGAGAACTGAAATTTATAATGAAGAGCAGATAAAGACAGAATACATAATTTTAAAACTTATAATTATATTCAATTAATTATTAATATTTAAATAAGTCGTATCCACGAATTTTTCAATGTAATATTGTTTTGTATTAAAAAGACCAATTAATTCTTTAGGAATCGTTCACACGTTTCTCCAAACCTTGTTTAGATGAAATTTTAAGAAATTTTTTTCAAATCGCTTATAATTTTTATATTGCTTAGTGTAAGTGCACCAGTGATTGACACTTTTAGATCAATATCTGATGTTTTTAATGTTCTAGTCATCAGAAAATATTTTTAGAAATCTTAAGTTAGTACATATGGTATGAAAGACATTCAGAACCATATATATGTTAAAATATATACATTTTATAACAATTATTATTACTTTTTTTATGAAATTTTATTTGACACCCACTCAATGTTCCAGTAATTGACGCTGCCAGTCTTTTTCCATTTATCAGTAATTGACACCCTATGTTCCAGTGTTTGACAAAGCTAGTTATTCCTTTTACCAGTTATTAGTACCCTGTGCTCCAGTGTTTGACATAAAATGTCAAAATTCTTATATGTAAAATATATCATTTTATTATTTTTCTTATTTATTAATTATTTTTGGATAGATATCAATTACTGTAGCATGCCAATCACTGTAGCACCTACTCGACATTAAGATTTATAGTATTCCTAAATTATCATTTATTATTTAAGTAGTAATAATATTCAATTGGATAATGCACATGAAACTGAATAAATATAAACTTAAAATATGTATTCTTTTGACACCATTTGGAAATTTGGTTTTCAAATTTCAATATTTAATTTTCAAGAAATAGGAATACTTTTTAAATCTCCTTTCATATTTTACAATTTTTTTTTAAGTTTTAGGTTGATTTCTTTAGAAATCGACCTATTGCAATCACTTCGTTTATCTCTCTCTCTCTGTCTCTCTCTCTATATATATATCAATCTATCTATAATGAAAATATTGTCATCACGATAACTCCCGAAATAATACTCCAAATCGAACCAAATTTGGACAGTAAACTAATCTTATAAATATCTTGGATGAGTTCGTTAACCAAGTTGCTCCGATTTCTTGTTTTCAAGTGACAGCCACTTGAAAATTTCAAACCGACATTGTAAAAAGCATATTTAAACCAAGATTTGCTTGAATTTTGATGTAAATACAGGCCACATAAGAGTTTCAATGAAGTTTATTAATGAAGTTTATCTGCCATTTTTAATAAAGTGGCAGATATTTTAAGTTAAGCGGGACCACTCGAAATCAGGCCACCACTTGAAAATTTAAAACCATGATAACTTCCGATATAATACTCCAAATGGTACCAAATTTAAACAGTGTCTTAACTTATCTTATAAATATCTTAACCAAGTTTTTTAACCAAGTTGCTCCGCCATTTTGTTTTCAAGTGGAGACCACTTGAAAATTTCAAATTTAAATTGTAAAAAGCGTTTTCATAAATTGTTTCAATTTTGATTTAAATACAGACCACGTAAGGATATCAATGAAGTTTATTAATAAACTATATCCGCCATTTTAATATAAAGTGGCAGATATCTTAAGTTAAACGGGGCCACTTGAAATCAGGCTCCCACTTGAAAATTTAAAATCACGATAACTTCTGAAATAATACTCCAAATCGAAACAAATTTGGCCAGTGATATTATCATATAATTATCTTGAATTATCGGGGCAACTTATCCAAACATCTTGTTTCTAAGTTCCAGCCACTTGAAAATATGCCATCACGATAACTTTTAAAATACTAAACTGACTAAAATACAAGTTGGATAGTGAACTTATGGTTCATATATTTAGGATAAGTTCACTTGGTGACTTAATCCGCAATTTTATTTCCAAGTGGCGGCCACTTGAAAATTTGTCATTATGGTAACTTTAGTAATACAGAATCAATTCGCATCAATTTTGGGTAGTGGAATTCTTATTCAAGTATCTCAGATAAGTTCGCTGGACATCTCATTCCACTTTTTTTTTACAAGTGGTGCCACCTGAAAATTTCTTATGACGATAATTTTTGAAATACTGATTTAATTTAAACTAGAACTAGACAATGAACTTATCATAAAAATATACTGGATGATTTCGATGGGCAAGTTGTTTTGCCATTTTGTTTCCAAGTCGCAGCCACTTAGACTGTCACTTGAAAATTTGCCATAATAATAACTTTTGAAACACGGCACTGATTTAAACCACAGTTGGACAGCGAACCTATGCTTCAAATATCTTGGATGTGTTTGCTGAGCAACTTGTTCCACTGCAGTGTTTCCAAGTGGCGGCCACTTGAAATTTTTTTATCACGGTAACTTTAGAAATAATTAATCAATTCAAATCAAAGTTGAAAATTGGATTTATCATTGAAACAAGAAAAATCTAGAAAATTCACGTAACTCGTGAACCAATCACGTTATTGCATCCATCTTTGGTATATCGATAATAAGTATTTTCTCGTCAAAAGTCGCCATAGGAGAAAAGTCGCCAAATCAATTACCTGCGTTACTGGATCTTTTTAATGCGTTTTTAAGGAAAAATTAGGCTATTTTAATGCTAAAACAAACTAGAAATGCAGAAAACTAACATTTTATCAACTTACTAAGCCTCTTTGAAAGAATTTCAAAAAAAAAAAAAAAAAAAATTCAAATTTGCAACGATATCTTAGATGGGCACCTTTCTCTGCCATTTTGATCGAAGTGGCAGCCACTTAATTTTTCAACACGATTACTTTTAAGATTTTGAATTTTTTTTTTTTACTTTTGAGATTTTGAACTATATGTGTACAGTAGACTTTTATCTCATAAATACATTTCATATATTTGCCAACCTAACCCACCATTTTGTTTCCAAGCGCTGGCCACTTGAAAATTTTAAATTTATATAAAAATGTATTTATGAACCGATTTGCTTAAAACTTCATATGTGCATAGTCTACATCAATATTTCTACCAAGCGCATTAATAATTTGTAGCTGTCATTTTGAAACAAAATGACGGCTACTTGATAAGAAAAAAGAAATCAACCTACCCTTCCGAATAAGCCGGAAGGACTTGTTTTATTACTATTCAGTTTGAAATATATTTGGAGTATGCACATATTTTGAAACTTGCTTGAACTACATAGTTATTAATAGCTGTGTTCCCACCTGCTGAGGTGATTGGCACAGCATAATTTAATTTTCTGTCTTAAATAGAGTTTAACTTTAACCAATTTTCTTGTTTATTAACATTGTTTAATAATTTTTCTTGTTGTTTATTACAATTCTTTTTCATGTCATCACTTATCATTATTTAAATATTTATAATATATATATATGAAATGTCATTTTTATTTATTTAGATTTCTTACAATAACAGTCACGCGAACGTACACTATTATTAAAAATAGAAAAATGCACGTCATTGAGAACTAAATATTTCAAGAAGGAAATTCCTTTTCTGACGTGAAAGTCACATGAATCAATAATGTGATGAATTCTTCTTTATTTAAAAATATATTTAGAAAATCGATATTTTTATTTCATCATCCAGTTTTGATATATGCGTGTAGAAATAGAAAGTTTTTCTTTTCTTTTTTCTCCTTTGTTTATCAAATCGATAAAAACCCAAATTCGTACTTACAGACACTTGATAAAATAATACTTATGTTTGATTATTATTATTGAGATGGATGGATGGATGGTTGTGTTTTACGTCGCATTAGTACTGCGCAGATGAGCAATTGATAACGGTCTAGGACACACCCCTAGATGTGGTCCGGAGACATGCCATCACAATTTTGATCCTCCAGGGAAGGGATGACTCTTCCGCTTCGGTGATCCCCGGAGGTATAATTTTTTATGGGAACATGGAGGAAATTGCGGCCACGACAGATTTTACCTGCACCAGCCACCATTAGTGTCCACGATGGCCTTTGGCTGGCTCAAATACCGAACCCGCAGTCTTCCAATTACGAGGCCGGCGCTCTACCAACTGGACTGCCACAGCCCATTATTATTGGGCCTCAGGACTATTAGGCTCAATCTGGGATTTTTGCGGTGTCATTTTTCGATAGCTGGACATTTATCGAAATCATTTTTCAGTGGTTGGACATTTATCGAAATCTGAAATTTATCGAAAATGTAACTGAATAATTTGAAAGCGATGTTCTAATTTGAAAAAAAAAAAAAAAAAAAAAAAAAAAAAAAAAACTAATACTCCTGCGTCCTAAACTAAATTCTGCTTTTGCCAGAATTTCCTCAAAATCTCTTTTCTTTTCTTTTTTTTCTTTTCTTTCTTTTTTTTTTTTTTTTTTGATAGAAAAAGAAATGGAAATTAATAATAATCAGTATCGAAACAAGCACTATCGAAAAAGCTTTTTTAAATAATTTTGAATTAGGAAATAAAAAGTGCGCGTGCAAAATGAAATAAAAAATAAGTAAAAAAATGAATTTAATGATTTAAATTTTATATAAAACACGATCGCGTGCTATCTTAAAAAGTAGATGTAAATTTAAAATTTTTGTGGTGCGTGTGGCATCTATGAAAATTGTTTTAAGAAATAAAATAGAATAAAGAAAGCAACGATGTTGGTTGCATTTTGTTATATAGTTTGAAATTTTGAATTTTAAAGAAGTAAAATATCTACCGTAGAAATTATTTTTCTTTTATTATTATTATTATTGACTGCTTATGTTAGCACTTCAGTACTTTCAGAGGGGTTTGGATATATTATATCAACATATTTTTTTTTTTTTTTTCTCAACTGCAAAAAACTCATAACAGACTTTCTTTACAAAGTTGTACTTTAATAGTTTAGAGGGGAAACTTTTATTTATTTATTGATTTATTTTTTTAGACTCATTCGCAAATTCTAGTGGTATTTGAGATTGAATGAGATAAATTTCCTTGCCATTGAAAGGGTTAAACTATCCAACATATTTTTACGCATCAGTTGTTTATTATGATTTGTTGATTTATATCCCCAGACTATATTTTTTAAATCTTGGAACACCGAAAAATCTATTTGTTGGGTTCTTATATTTTAGGTCGCCAGTTAATAACTTTTCTATCTTCACACGCCAAAAAAAAAATGTTATTTGTTGCGAAAACTAATTTTTTTTTTACTTATTTTACAATTTTGCTCTGCCGTTTTAGTGAAAATTTTATACAATAAAACCAACGTGCTTAGATTGGTTAAAAAGTGAACCACTGTCCCTGAATAGCCGATAAACTGAGTCATAGAGGAATGCTAGGCTAAGCCTCTATACGGTTTGGTTATTTTTTCTTGTCTGCGTTTTCACATTTTCACTTTCATTTTTTTCCCCCTTCTTCACGCACTTGTTGAGTGCGGTTTATTTTATGATATTTTCTGCAGATTTCTGACCTCCCCCCCCCTCCATCCCATTTTTTCAACATTATAAAGTACGGTGTTTTCTAGTAACGATAAGCTTGGCATGGAAATATTTGACAGCAAATCATATATATATATATATATATATATATACAATTTAGGGTAAATTAACGACATTTATAATTTAAAACCACAAAACTTTGCAAAGAGCAAATGGGCAAGTAATATGCTTATTTCGATTTAGGAGACAAATTTTTTGTTCAGTCTACAAAAAAAAAAAAAATCTGGAGTGACTCCACTCGACTTTCCGAACATTGAGTAATTAACAGTTTTGTAGATAAAGTAAAGAAAGAGTAGTTGTTAAACAAACAAAAGAGAGAAAACCATAATAGAGTGTTTGAGTATTTTTCTCCATCTATTACACGTTGTTTTATTTAACGCTACTGAACTTTGAGCCCATAGATCATAATGACAAAGAAATTTTCGTTGTGTCCCTGTAAAAACCTATAAATGCTAGATTCACCAAAATGCTTATAGTTAGTGCAACAGTGATTTATAATACTCATATAAATTTTCAGCTGAATTCAATAAGGCGTTTAGATGCTATCGTACTTTTAAAAATTTAGTCCCATAGGCCATAATGATAAAGAATTTTTCTTTGTGTCCCTGTAAAAAAACTGTAAGTGCTAGATTCACCAAAATCTATACAGTTAGTTCAACTGTGATCTATAACATGTGTACAATTTTTTTGCTCGGATTAATAAGGCGTTTAGACACTATCACATTTTTTAAAATTTGGCCCCATAGGCATAATGATAAAGAATTTTTCTTTGTGTCCCTGTAAAAAAACTATAAGTGCTAGATTCTCCAAAATCTATACAGATTGAGTATTTGTGATCTATAATATGTGTATAAACTTTTTGCTCAATTGAATAAGGCGTTTAGATGCTATCGCACTTTTAAGATTTTGCTCCCATAGGCCATAATGATAAAGAATTTTTCTTTGTGTCCCTGTAAAAAAACTATAAGTGCTAGATTCACCAAAATCTATAGGGTTCGTACTATGGTGACTTACAATATGCGTACCAACTTTCAGGTTAATCGAACGAAGCGTTTAGACGCTAGCGTGTTCACCCACAGACATACACACACAGGTTTGTAAGACGTGTAAACCGGGGACCATATGTGAATTCCTACACACCGGGGACGTATATATGTAATAATATTTTTAATAAAGTTTTGTTATATTTGAGGTTCATTTCACCTATTTATGTCATTCCTACTCGAAATTTTCATAAATATTAATTATTTTAATGTTGTTGTTTTTTCAGGCAAACTGGGGACCTGTGTATAAGTAAGACGCGACTTTGCTTTAACATCTGCAGACTGGGGACTTAATATAAACATTTACGCAGAGAAGCAATAATAAAGTTTATCATAATTTAATAAAATAAAATTACATATGTAATATTTTTTAATATTATTAGAAGCTTTAATTACTAGAATGTTGTTAATTTAAAAAAATAATTTTACAAATTATAAATAAAATTATTGCAAAATAATTTTTAATAAAATTATTTTGCAAATCTCTCTCCGTGTTTTCCATTTAGGCCTTGCACTTACCAAGACCAGTCCTGATTAAATGCTCATTATTTTAATGAACTATGCAAATGCTTTAAATATATGTAAATTAATCGTTAATTAAGATTTGTATTTTAATTAATTACTTTAATAATTATTGTAATAATTGCTAAAAATAAATTTATTTCGTTGAGTAAAAAAAAAAATAAAAAAAAAACAAACTTGTTTAATATTTTATTCCCCTGGATTTCACTTAGTTCGTTGCATATAAACTCCTGCATGCTGGGGCCTGAAAACTTGTTGTAGACACTAGAAGATTGATGGCGTACTATACACACAAGAATAGGGACACAGATTACATATCATCATAATGAGGACTTGGATTAGACATCAACAAAATGGGGACTTGAATTAAACATCAACAAAATGGGCACTTGGATTAGACACCAGCAGATAGGGGACTTGGAGTATACACTAACAGACAGGGGACTTGGAGCAGACACCACCAGACTGGGGAGTTGGAGCAGACACCAGCAGAGTGGGGACTTGGAGTAGACACCTGCAGTCTGGGGACTTGTAGTAGACACCAGCAGAGTGGGGACTTGTAGTACACACCTGCAGTTTGGGGACTTGGGGCAGACACCAGCAGAGTGGGGACTTAGAGCAGACACCAGCAGAGTGGGGACTTGGAGCAGACACCAGCAGAGTGGGGACTTGGAGCAGACACCAGCAGAGTGGGGACTTGGAGTACACACCTGCTGTCTGAGGACTTAGATTAAACACTAGCAGATTGGGGACTTGAAGTATACACCAGCAGATTGGGGACTTGGAATAGATATCATGAGAATGGGGACTTGAAATAGATACTAGTAGACTGGATAATTGGAATAGACTAGAGTCATAATGGGGACATGGTAGAGACAGCAGATATTGCTGTCAGAATTTATACTAATATATAAAAAGGAAAGATTTATTTGTATGTGGAGGGTAAATTCTGGAATTACTGAACCGAATAATAATAATAATAATAAAATCCTTAATCTAAAGCTTCACTTTTTCTGAGTGTTATAAGCTATAGTTAATATTCAGAAAATAATTTATTTAGTTAGAAATTTCAATATTTTGATTAAAATCGACATAAAAGCCACAAAAGATAAATAAATAAATAAAATAAATAAATAAATAATAAACAATAAATAAGTAAAATGAATAAATAATAAAAATGAATAAATAAACAATAAATAAATAAAATAAAATAAAATTATATAATATTTCTCTAACGTGGACCAGTTACAATTATTTTTTGTCGAAACGAAACAATAAAGGTGTAATTAATAAAATACGCGAGGATATTGAAAAATATTGAAAATTGAACAATATTTAAGCCCATGGACAACAAAAAAATTTTAAAGAAAAATATAGATATTTCACTTTAGCAAAAGATAATTTTTTTAAAGTATTTTAAATATTTTAAAAAGCATTCAAGAACAATATTCCTTTTGTTTAAGTATTTGTTAGATTGTTCTAGAATGTTCTACGATACGATTTTTCTTGGCAGTTCTTAAACTTTTGGTTTCAGCGTCATGCTGATAACGCGATGGTCCCGGATTCAGTCCTCGGAAGACGATATAGTACTTTTTTTCAGATAATTAATAAAACAAAAATGGCAATTGATAAAAGAAAATCTTCCGTTGTCTGCACAATATCCTAAGAAATTTTAATTAGTTTTTTAAGAAGCTTTTTCTTTTTTTGTAACTAAAAAGCACAAAATAAAATTTAAGTGAAAAATAACTTTTTAACGTTAGAAGCTTTTTATTGTGCAGCCCTAAAAAGCATAAAATAAAAATTTATTCTGGCAAAGACATGCTACAAAGAAATGAAAGTTTCAACACTAAGAAAATTTTATAAAAAAAATATAGGTACTTTCTTTTTGCAAGAGATGAAAATTTTTAATGTTCAAAATATTTTTAAAAACTTTCGAGACATTTGAAATTTGTGGCCTAACGAATGATTATACAAAAACTAATAACTAAGGATATTGATCTAAGAATATTTCTTCTTCTTCTTTTTTAAATATATATTTGATTTGAAATGGCTGTCGTGAAATTAGTGTATTTGTGGAAAATGTCCGGTCTACTTCAGCATCAAAATTTTTAAAAACTCCCAAGATTATCTATCTATAAGTATATTAGTTATTTTTATTTTAATTATTTGTTTTTTAAATCATAATAACATCATTTTTTCATGTGCATAAGCAAATCTAATTTTTGATATTTTTTATTAATCACGTGAAAATAATTTCGAAATGCAATAAACCGGAAAACATTTTTGCCAACAATTAAATTTAAAATTAATATTCAAATGGCTATTTTTTTAATTGATGTAGGTTAACATTTTAATTATCTCCGCAACTAATTAAATTTTTTAAACTCTGGTTTCACTGTCCTCTTGAAAAAGTTCCTGAGAATCCGTATGTCAATTTTTGTACTTCTAAGTACAATAGGTGCTGAACTTAGAGCAGAACGGGCATACTTACAGACAGACAGACAGACAAACCTTTCCTTTCATTATTATAGATGCTTATTTCTCTCGTAATAAAGTAGTCAAATATATAAAGTAATTTTTAAAAAACTTTAAAACCACACTATTTTAAACCCCAAAATAGTGTGGGGTTGGGTTGTGAAATTAGGGTCGATTGACTGTATTAGGATCCCAGGCCAGAGGGGAAGTGCCTTCTGTGGGTGTCTTTTTAAGGGATCTTGTACCGTATTTAAGCAAGGTTCGGGCACAAACATGGAAAATTCTGAATTGCTAGGTCTACGAGTGCTAGTAGATTGAATCTGGTCCCTTACGTCCAATTAAATTTAATCGCTGGGAGCCAAGATTGAATTATGTGTAGATTAACATATCATTTTCTCCAATGAAGTTTCAAGAGATACCAAGTAATTCTCAGTATATTCGATGAAACATAAGAACACAAAAACTTTAACATATGTACTTTTGTGAGTCACCTGTAAGATTAGCACAATACCGTAGCTTTATAGACCTTATGGACTAGGTAATATACGAAAAAGTATCTAAGTACATTTTTCAGACATCATAGTTTTAAAATTAAAAGAAATGAAAAAAGGACTAAATTATCTATTGAGAATTTTTTGAAATGGAAATTAAAATTAAAATATGTATTATGTAATGAATAATCACCATACCAAGTATCCCCCCCCCCAGCCCACCAGCGGCCGAGCGGTTCTGCGCTTAAGGCTGGTAGACATGAGGTGCCGGGTTCGATACCAGGTAGTGCTCGTAGGCATAGCCGTTCGGAGTTTTCCGTGGTTTTTTTTCAGAAACTTGCGTAAATACGGGCTAGGACCCCCTTAAAAAGACCTCCACGGAAGGCACTCCCCCTCTGGCCTAGGATCCAAGAGCAGTCAGTCGGCCTTATTTCTCAACACCAACACCAACACCCCCCCCCCCCGCCACACACACCCAGAATAGAATGTCGTTTCTCTACGGGTGACATCGATTAATTCACTTATAAGCATAGTTAGCTGCACTAGTTCCAAACCCTAAACAATTATGTGAACTGTTTTAGGACCTTTTTTGTTCCTAATCAGAATTCTTTCTGTTTCTAGTGAAATAATTTAAATCTGTAAATATGAATGATAATAATGCAGCATATATGGTGTGAAAGAAAAGGAAAAAGGGATGCATTTGTTAAGGAGTAAAAATACTTTTTTCTATATACTGTTAAAAATTTCTGGAATGTTATTTTTCTAAAATGTTTATCAAGAGTCTCAGCAAATTTACAATAATTCTTAGTTAAAAATAAATATTCGAGATTCTCAATCTTTATTCTGTATTTTTAATCTATTTTTATTATTTAATTTTTTGTTAAAAATTAAAGACGAACTTTTTACTTTAGTAAAAGCATTCTAAGTCCCAAATTTAATCTCGCTAACAATGAATTAAATCAATATTATTTATTAAAATGCCTATATAAAATAGATTCTTTTGCATCTCCGTTTATGTTTCTTTATAATTTTAAATAAGACTTAAGATAAATGATTTCCAGTATTTTTCTGTCGAATGTTTTAACAGTACAAGACATTGTTCGACCCCACAAAAAGTTTTTTTTTTTTTTTAAATATATTTTCGAAAGCTCGCTGAGAATATACTTAAAATAAATTAATAAGTAACATAAAATAAAATAAAATAAAAATAAATAGATAAATGCACTGTCTTTCCATAAATGACCGGACACTTTTGATTTCCGACATTTTTCAAAATATCTCAAAATGTACTAAATAAATCACCTTGAGACCTCAGAAATGTAAAAAAAAAAAAACCTGTTATACCTCGTGCTATTTTAGTTAAAGTTTTGCGCCGAAAATGAAAGAGGGACCAGCAAAAAATTAAAGAAAAATTAAAGTATTTGGCATCACTATGTAAAAAGTAATGCTTGAAATACGATCTGGCTGTAGCATGTGATTATGAGGTTCTTTCGCATTTCTCGATAAATTTTTAAGTCTCTATCGCTCAGGAGATAAAAAGGTTTCTTTTAAAGTCTATCAATAGATTTCCCTTTTTTATCTATAGCACGCAAGGTATTAAACGTGGTGCAAAGCTATTTTCTGGAAATCTGACATATACAACATTAGACACAGCGTACTGCAATCAGAACGAAAAAATGTTTAATATCTAATAAAATATGATAATTTTTTACAGTTGACCTCAATTAATTGTGTGTGTACATATATATATATGCATATTTATATTTCCAGTGCCCAGAAAAGGAGGAGTGGGAGTTCTGTAAATATTATTGGGGTAGGGGTATGAGCATGAATGGGAGGCGGAAAGATGGGTAACGGAAAGATGGGTAAGCGGAAAATGGGTAACGGAAAAATGGGTAAGCGGAAAAATGGGTAAGCGGAAAATATAGGGTAATGGAAAAAGGGTAAGCGGAAAAATGGGTAATGGAAAAATGGGTAACGGGAGAATGGGTAATTTGCAAATTGCTACTTGCGAATCATATACTGAAATTGCCCAAAATTATACCACAGAATTAAACTATGTTTCGAAGACATTTCATCTTTGTTACTGATTATATAATTCATCGTCAGTTAAAAATTTATTCTTTTAAGAGGGCTGAATATTAAAAATCTTTCACAGGATCCTTTTCAGTTAAAATAAAAAAAAAAGCTTTTATTTATTACTTTATTCACGTATTTTCTATTTATGAAATTTTAATTATTTTTTCAAAGAAATCATAATGTTAGAAAGAAATAAAACTTCTTCACACACCATAAATTTTAAATCAGCACAACCGGTTTCGAAAGGACGTAGCCTTTCTTCATCAGGTGCAAACACGTGCAACTTCCTTGGAGGCAAAAGCAAGGAAGGTGCGCTTAATTGTTTAGAAAAAAGGTTACGCGAAATTCATTATTCTGACACTGAAGTCAAAGAATTTGTCAATCTAACTAAACTCTGTGTTTCCCAAACCACTTTTGAATTTAATAACAAATTTTATAGACAGTGTGATGGTTTAAGTATGGGTAATCCTTTATCTCCTATTCTTGCCGATATCTATATGCATTATTTTGAGGGAAAATTATTAAAGACTAGCAGGCTTTGCCCGCTTCGCTGGTCACTATTTTTAAATGAATCACTATAATTACTGAATTCTCAAAATTGCATTAATTTTTATCACGTGAAAAAAAAAAAAAAGCGAAACAAAATCTGATTAGGGAAAATGTCACACCGGGTTCTCACTGCCTTCCGAAAAAATTCCCAAAATGCTCTAACTCTTATTTCCCCCTTCGACCCCCCCCCTCCCGTCTATCCTAATAATTTTACAAATTCAAAAATATCCGCAATCGATTTGTAAATATCAAAAACCTCTATGCACCAGTTTTGAACGATCTATCTCTATTTTTATTTTTTTGCCCCACCACTCTCCCCCTTCCCAATAATTTTAAAAATTCGAAAATATCCGCAATCGATTTGTAAGTATCGAAAACCTCTATGTACCAATTTTGAATGATCTAACTCTATTTTATTTTGTTTGCCCCTCCGCCCCCCTTCCGTCCGTCCTAATAACGTTACACTTTCGAAAATATCCCCATTCGACTTGCAGGCATCAAAAACCAATCTGTACCAATTTTGAACGGCCTAACTGCATTTCTATTTGTTTTTGCCCACAGCCCCCCCTTACCGCCCCTCCTAATAATTTTACAAATTCAAAAATATCCGCATTCGATTTTAAGTATCGAAAACCATTTCTGTACCAATTTTGAACGATCTAACTCTCTTTTTATTTTTTTGCCCCCCCCCATCCCATCCCCCCCTTCTCACCCCTCCTAATAACTTTACACTTTCGAAAATATCCCCATTCGACTTGCAGGCCTTTAAAACCTATCTGTACCAATTTTGAATGCCCTAACTGTATTTCTATTTGTTTTTGCCCATAGCCCCCCCCTTCCCGCCCCTCCTAATAATTTTACAAATTCGAAAATATCCGCAATCGATTTATAAGTATCGAAAACCTCTATATACCAAATTTGAACGATCTAACTCTATTTTTATTTTTTTGCCCCCCCCCCCCCCTCTCCCCTCCCCCCTTCTCTCCCCTCCTAATAACTTTACACTTTCGAAAATATCCCCATTCGACTTGCAGGCTATTGAAACCTATCTGTACCAATTTTGAAAGGCCTAACTGTATTTCTAATTGTTTTTGCCCCCCCCCCCCCCTTGGGGATCAAATTTCGAAAATTCCAGGAATTGGTTTTTAGACATTTATATTAGCTATATTTTAAAGCAAAAATTTTACGGATATCTGTTTCTTTGTTTGAGCTATGAAGGATATTTTGAATTCACGTTTTGCCCCCTCCCCCCCCCCTTGGGGGCCGAATTTTTTCAATTTTTTTCTTTCCTAAACCATCCCTGACCTATAAGGAAAAAAACAAAAATATTCCACTAAAAATGTCCTGTTCTCGAAGCTGGTAGGGGTCATTCTCAGATAATGGTAAATATTGGTTTCAGAAAAAAATATTTTTTTTTTTTTTTTAATTCCTGATTGTTTTACATTAATGCCATTATCCATGTCTGCTATAGAGAAAAAAATTACCAGCAGAGATCGTTTGCCTTAATTACACCTTAAATTATTTTTTTAATTTTTCATTGCAACATGGTAATGACATTTGTGAACATGGTAATGACAGACAGAACCACAGAAATGACCAATGGCCAAATAATCACACATTTATTTATGGACAGCTGTATTTAACATTATAATTTATTACAGAAAAATTAAAATGTCTAGATGATATATAGTGGTGAGATTTTTGGAATAATTTTCACTATATGAATCCTATAGCTGTCTATTTTAACAGGCAACATAAAGTGATTTACACTTTACTGCCCAGCACGAAGCCCCATTTGCTCACCCTTCCCCAGCTTTGGTTACTTTTGCTTGTCTATTTTTCCCTTATTTTCATACGTGTTAGACTTTTTTTTTTTTTTTTTTTTTTTATGTATATATACACGTGATTGCGCATTTTTTGTTTTCATCCCATGCTATTTTCTATGGATTTTTTTTTTACTTTTTTTTCCCCTTGTTTTTTTAATTCTAAAATCTAAAGTGCAGTGATTTCTGTCCACCCCCACTGAATCTTATATCAGACGAGACGTAGCTAACCCTTGACGATAGCCTCAAGGCCCCATTTGTCCACCCTTCCCAGCTTCGATTACTTTTATTTTCTTATGTTCGTATTGTTGATGCACTTTTTTTTTTTTTTTTTTTTTTTTCAAACTTGTGACTGTGTTTTTTCATTTTCATTCCAAGCTATTTTCTATGGATTTTTAATTTTTCTCCATATTTTTTGCATTTTAAAGTGTGGTTGTCTCTCTCAATTACATTTTGCTCTACACTATTTTGAAATTAATTTCAGTGACATATTTTTTGGGCAACATCATATTAAACGATAAAATTTTAAATTGTTTTTTATATTCATGCACATTAAGAAAATAAATATGAACCCTCCAAGCATCCAAATAAAAGATAAATTTTTAAATTGATTTTATTACATTAGAATTTAAATTTATTTTCCAGTAAAGCATCAAAAAAGAAAGAAAGAAACTCCTTTTTATTTTTATGTAAAAAATACCTTTTAAATAAATATAACTCAAAATAATACATTTGGAAATAAAATATATTATGAATTTCAATATAATGTCATTGTAGGAAAATTGAATAAGAAAAGCGTCATTAAAGAATTAATTCAAAAGGCTTTGAAATTTTTTAATCTTCATTTTTACTAATAATAAACAGAATAATAATCTTATAAGGTTCACTTTATAAGAACAAGTTAGACAAAAGCTTTATGATAGACTAAATTAGCCCATAAAAGGGAATTTTGGCAATTTCTGCTAAGGAATAGTTATGAAATGAAAAAAAAAAAAAAAAAAATCTAAAAATGTCATTACCATGTTCCTAGACATCATCACCATGTTTTCAGAACACCTTGGTAATGACATTTTTAATGTTAAGCCCATTTAGGGTTAAATTATAACAATTAAAAGTTAATGCAATATATATTCTGTATGTATGTAATCCCAAAGATCTTTATAAATCATTCAGTAAATTTAAATTTGTTAATTGTGTATTTCTGTAATAATGGACTTTGTAATGACACACAATAAATACACTGACTATAATTTTAGAACAAAAACAGCAAAATGAAATAATTTGTATTTACTTAAACTAAAAAAAACTTGTCTGCTTATAAGGGCATAAAATACATTTCTTTTGACAGGTTGATAATTATGACAGCACCATCTAGTAGTGAGGTACTAAAAAAAAAAATTACGCACCCTGGTAATGACAGTTACCCATAGGGACAAATTTTAAATAAGAATAATTAATAGAATTTTTTTCTTTCATGTCTAAAGTTCCAAATATATCAAAAATAGAAAAATTAAATATACCTAGAAAATTGTTAGCTTTATTTTTAAATTTTTGTATTCTTTAAAATAAAGGTTCAAATAATAAAGTTTGGAGTTTGGGACGAGCCTTGGTAATGACATTTACAACTTTAAAAAAATTTTAAATATTGAATTTTTTTTTTTTTTTTTTTTTTTGGTATTCAAATTACTGCACAGTGTAGTGCTTGAAAAGAATAGTTCAAAAATTTTTTTAACTTTCATAGCTGACTTGCTCAAGTAACATTTTTTTAGCCAAAGACACAAAATTTACCATTATGTGAGAATGACCCGTAGACGAGAAGTGTCGGGTTCGAATTAAGGTCACGCTTATAGGCATAGTCATTCAAAATTTTCCGTGATTTTCTCCAGAACTCACATAAATACGGATTAAGTACACTTAAGTCCTCTAAAAGACCCGCATGGAGAGTTACATAGACTTAGGACACAAGAGTAGTCAATTAAATCGTTCACAAGCTCTAAAAGTTTTGTTATCAGAAAAAAGTTTATTGTTTAATCAAATTCTATATCAGTAAATCTATAAAAAAAAAAATCTAATTTCATAATTGTACAGATACTTTAAAGGAATATTTTATTGTAAAACAGATCTTTCTATATATTTAATGTAATACATTGTAGGATACATGAGAATCATAATCAATGCGAAATTCGCATATATTTATATATTTGGCACCTTCATCTATCTTTTGTTTGCTGAGTGTTACAATGGTAATAAATTATTCAAATTATATATATATACATTAATTTTTAACTTGTATCTTTAAATAACAAGATATATTGCCAAACATAACTATCGATATCTTTCAAATTACTCAGTAATATTAAACCAAAATTCTGTGTTTTCTATATTTTAGCCATATAACCTGTCAATTAACTTTGCCTTTATTTTAACTTTGTTTTATTCTCTTTTTTAACACTTTCCAACAAGGTTGAAAAGTGTTTATGACTTCGGTTTGTCTGTCTGTCCGTCTGTCTGTCTGTCTGTCTGTCTGCCCGCGCTCTAACTCCCGTAAATATTTATGGAATTTCTTGAAACTGATATATGTTATTCAAGTTCACTATCGGACGCTCCCTATTGAAAATGGAGTTTATACCTCTACTGGTTTGTGTACAGGGACACCCGAAAATATTTCAAAGCATTGTGTTCTATGAGAGGTATTTCTATAAACCATATTTTCATACCTTTACTCTAGACATATCTTAGTGAAATTGAAATATGTTATTCAAGTTCACTATCGGACGTTCCCTATTGAAAATGGAGTTTGTACCTCTACTGGTTTGTGTACAGGGACACCCGAAAGTATTTCAAAGCATTGTGTTCTATGAGAGGTATTTCTATAAACCATATTTTCATACCTTTACTCTAGACATATCTTAATGAAATTGAAATATGTTATTCAAGTTCACTATCGCACGTTCCCTATCGAAAATGGAGTTTGTACCTCTACTAGTTTGTGTACAGGGATACCCGAAAGTATTTCAAAGCATTGTGTTCTATGAGAGGTATTTCTATAAATCATATTTTAATACCTTCACTGTAGACATATCTTAATGAAATTGAAATATGTTATTCAAGTTCACTATTGGATGTTTCCGGTATAAAATGGAGGGAATACAACCATCGGGTTATACACAGGGACACTCAAAAGTATTCCAAAGCATTGCGTTCTATGAGAGATATTTCTATAAATCAAATTTTAATAACTTTAGTTTCCACAAATTTTAAGGATTTGAAATATGTTATTTATATGTACAAAATAATGCTTTGTATACAATATAGCATGTTTAGCATTATATTCACAGGGTGACACAAAAATATCCAGATAAATTAAGAGCTATTAATAGAAAAAAAAAAAATGCTAGATATGTACTTTCGTTTACGTTAAGCGTTTTTAACACTTTCTAATATTTTTGACACTTTCCAACAAGGTTGAAAAGTATTTATGACTTCGGTTTGTCTGTCGGTCTGTCTGTCTGTCCGTCTGCCTGTACACGCTCTAACTCCCGTAAATATTTATGGAATTTCTTGAAACTGCTATATGTTATTCAAGTTCACTATCGGACGTTCCCTATTAAAAATGGATTTTATGCCTGTACTAGTTTGTGTACAGGGACACCTGAAAGTATTTCAAAGCATTGTGTTCTATGAGAGGTATTTCTTTAAACCATATTTTTTTATACCTTTAGTGTAGACCTATCTGAATGAAATTGAAATATGTTATTCACGTTCACTATTGGATGTTTCCTGTTTAAAATGGAGGAATTACCACCATCGGTTTATGTACAGGGATACTCAAAATTGTTCCAAAGCATTGTGTTCTATGAGAGATATTTCTATAAATCAAATTTTATTAACTTTACTTTCCACGAAGTTTTTGGAAATTGAAGTCTGTTATTTATATGCACAAAAGAATGCTTTGCACAGAATATAGCATGGTTATCATTAGATTTACAGGGTGACACAAAAATATTCAGTTATATTAAGAGCTATTAATAAAAAATTGCTTGAATTGTACTCTCGTTTACTTTACGCATTTTTGAAACTTTCTATCATTTTTTTAGTGTGAATATAAATTAAATCTCTGTATCTGTCTGACTATTCTTCTTTCCGTCTGTCTGTTTCTCTGTCTGTTTTACTGCGCTCTAATTCCCGTAAATATTCATGGAATTTCTTTAAACCGATATATTTTATTCCAGTTGACTATCGGATGTTCCCTCTTGAAAATGGAGTGAATACCTATTCTGGTTTATGTACAGGACACCCAAATGTATTCGAAAGCATTGTGCTCTATGGGAGGAGTTTCTATAAACCATATTTTAATACCTTTAATGTATAGAAACTTCAATGAAATTTTAACATGTTATTCAATTCCCTATCGGATGTTTCCTATGTAAAGTAGAGTACATTTCTAACTGCTTTGTGTACAAGGGCACTTGAAAGTATTCCAAAGCATTGTGTTGTATGAGAGTTATTTTTATAAACCTAATTTTAATAATTTTATTCTCTACAAAGCTTAATGCAATTGAAATATATTATTCGTATGCACAAAAGAGTGCTTTCTATGTAATATAGTATGGTTAGCATTAAATTTACAGGGCCACACAAAAATAATCATTTGCATTAAGAACTATAAATAAAAATTTGCTGGAATTGCACTTTTGTTTTCATGAGCGTTTTAAAACTTTCTTATAATTTTAGTGGGAATATGATTTCAATTTGTGCATCTGTCTGTCCGATTGTCTACCTTTCCATCTGTTTGTCTCCGGCTCCTATCATCCGTGAATATTTTGAGAATTTTTTAAAAATGGTACATCTAAGTTCCCTATGGAATGTTCCCTATTTAAAATGCCATTAATTGGTCCTGTACAACTAGTTTGTTTACAGGGACAACAACAACAATAAAAAAAACAATGTATTATGTTTTAGGACAGAATTTTTTAAAAGTTATATTTAAAAATCTTTCTGCTATAAAAATCATAGAAACATTGACATGCATTATTGATATTCTAAAATGATGTTGTGTATAGAACATGATATGATTAACTTTCAGATTTACAGGGCTACACTAAAATATTCAGAGAGATTAAAAGCTGTAATTATAATCTGACAGCTGCGTTTTCTTTTGCGTTAAGCCTTTTTAACACTTTCCAAAATGCCTAAGAGTAATTTTAAAATCAATTAGTCTATCTGCATGTTTTTCAGTTGTTCTGTCTGTTGTGTGATAAAGTAGGCAAAGAATATTAAAAGTTATTCGATACAATTGCGTACAGTTGGAAAGTGTTACTAATCAATGCGTACTGCATGATTTTTCTTTCTTGTTTGTTATCGCATGGTCTTACAGATTATTTGCTATCTTAGAGGTCAGTCAGGGCAAAGAAATCTTAAAAATGTATTCAGTCAGAAGCTTTAGAGTAAAAATTTTAATCAATAGAATATATTGCTTGAAAAGAGATTATGCTTATCATATAGCATGCCTAGAGATATTGGAAACAAAGAAAAAATCAGTAAGTATGCCCATCTCATTCAAAAATTCTTTTCTACAAATATAATCTGGATCCCCAAGAAACTTAAGAAAGGAATTATAGATAAACAGAATTCATCAAAGTCACTAAGATATTCAAATATACTATTGCAACGTGTGATAGTAATTCACAGTGGAGATGCAGTCTGTCTTTATTGTATATGTACGATTTGGTTGGTTAAATGAAAGATAACAATGATGAAAGATAACAATGAATTGATATGAAAGATAACAATGCCTATTGTGAGGGTGAGGGGTGAGAGTCTGACAATGAATGGATTTCGTCAAAAATGAAGGAACGTTAAAAATAACTGCAAATATCAGAAGACTGAGATTTCGTGTATGAATGCGATGAGAGATTTTTATAGTAAAATACTGTAGTTCTCAAACAAAAGTATTTTAAAACAAATAAAAAAGAATTGTCCATTTTATTTAATGCCTAGACGCTTTTCATTTACAATATGTTTTATTATTATTTTTGTTATTTATTATAGTTTAAAAGAAAAATTATTATTTTATTTATTTATTTGAGTCGGGAAAGGTTACTGGATTGTTAGAATTTCTAACAACTATTCATTTAGATTGCATTTTCTGTATATATATCTATATCATTAAACTTTATTATTATTATAAATATTGTTTCACACATATGCAATTACACGAAGTGTTTTAATAAAAAATTATCAAAACAACAACTTTAAAACACATCCATCTTTAACGAATGTGTGCTTGTATGTAAATATCGGACTGAGTTATCAACAGTTTCTTAATGTTAAAAATTTAAAAATATTTTAATTTACATATATCTCCTTATTAAACGCCCACCAGCGGCCAAGTGATTCTGCGATTAAAATGTGATAGACGGAAAGTGCCGGGTTCACTCGTCGACCTAGCTGCTCGAAGGTCTCCGCGGTATTCTCCAAAACTCGCGTAAATACGAGCTATGACCGTAATAAAGACCAACATGGAGGGCACATCACCTCGTGCAGTCAATCGGCCTTAATCTTCATCCCAGCAGGACCACCATCTTATTAAACAGTGGCCGAAAGGTTTTGTACGCAAAACTGGTAGACGGGAAGTGCCGGACTAGATACCAAGTCGCGCTCGTCGATTTAATTGCTAGAATTTTTCCGTGGTTTTCGCTGAAACTCGCATAAACACGGGCTAGGGCCCCTCAGAAAGACTCTGCAGAGGGCACATCACCCAGACCTAGGACCCTCGTATAGTTAATCAACCTAAATCTTCACACTAGCATCACCAACCGCCACTTTATTAACAGTGGCCGAACGGTTCTGCGCTCAAATCTGGTAGACGGGCGCTCAAATCTGGTAGACGGGAAGTGCCAGGTTTGAATCCAGGTTACGCCTGTCGAAGTCATTCGTATTTTTTGTGTTTTTTCGCCGAAAATCCTGTAAATATGGGCTAGGAAACCCTTCGAAAAACCCTCACGATGTCCCAAGTGTAGCTATTTGGCTTTAAATCAAGTACCAACACTTTATTAAAAATTTAGGTGTGATGTATGAATTAAGGCCGACTGTCTACACGATAAACCTGGGGAGGTCTTTCTAAAATGTCCTAGTATTCAAGCGATAAGCTCCGAACGGCTAAGCCGACGAGGACGACCTGGATTTTCATTTGGCACCTCCTGCCTCTCCTAAAACACGTAGAATAATATATATGTATATTTACATATTTTTATTGAAAATATGTTAGTGAAAAAAAGATAATGTGTGTGATTGATCATAAATTAAAATAATAATAATCAGATAAATTTATACTTACTATTATTTTTTTAAGAATACCCTCCCCTCTTTTTTTTTTTTTTTTTCGTTTTAAGATATTTGTAACATTAAGCCATACATTATTATTTATTATTATTATTATTATTTTAAACCGTATCAATCCTTAATGAATTTCCATTTGCATGTCTAAATGATGAGTAAAATTTTTAATTCCATATGCGACTTCTAAAACTATAGAGATTTGTAAAGTACGATAAGCAGACATACTTCAATGAAATGGGTCCACCAGTGGCTGAGCGGTTCTGCGCTCAAAGCTGGTACACGTGAGGTGCCGGGTTCTATCCCAGGTTGTGCTCGTCGGCCTAGTCGTTCGGAATTCTCCGAAACTTGCGAAATACGGGCTAGAATCCCTTAGAAAGACCCCCCACGGAGAGCACTCCCCCTCAGGCCTAGGACCTACAGCAGTTAATCGGCCTTATTCCCAAAAATCCTTCAAAGAAATGTATGCAATATTTCTAAGAGGAACTTTAATTGTGGTATAGCATTTAGATAAATGTAGCTTCTTCTATTTTTATTTTTTGTTAATCGCGGCATGGTACATTGCAAACAAGTAAATATATGGATTGTTGTTGTTGTTGTACCGAATAAGGCCGATTGACTGCACTAGGTTTCTAGGCCTGAGGAGGAGTTCTCTCTGTGGGCTTTTTCTAAGGGGTCCTAGCTCATATTCACGCAAGTTTCGGAGAAAATCACGGAAAACTCCGAACGGTTAGGACAACAAGCGCGACTAGGATCGAACCCACGCAATAAATGGATCGAACTCTTCTCATACTAAGCCAGGTCATGTCTGAAAACGAAGGTGATCTGGATTCGCATTTGGCACCTCCTGCCTCTCCTAAAACACGTAGAATAATATATATGTATATTTACATATTTTTTATTGAAAATATGTTAGTGAAAAAAAGATAATGTGTGTGATTGATCATAAATTAAAATAATAATAATCAGATAAATTTATACTTACTATTATTTTTTTAAGAATACCCTCCCCTCTTTTTTTTTTTTTTCGTTTTAAGATATTTGTAACATTAAGCCATACATTATTATTTATTATTATTATTATTATTTTAAACCGTATCAATCCTTAATGAATTTCCATTTGCATGTCTAAATGATGAGTAAAATTTTTAATTCCATATGCGACTTCTAAAACTATAGAGATTTGTAAAGTACGATAAGCAGACATACTTCAAAGAAATGGGTCCACCAGTGGCTGAGCGGTTCTGCGCTCAAAGCTGGTACACGTGAAGTGCCGGGTTCTATCCCAGGTTGTGCTCGTCGGCCTAGTCGTTCGGAATTCTCCGAAACTTGCGAAATACGGGCTAGAATCCCTTAGAAAGACCCCCCACGGAGGGCACTCCCCCTCAGGCCTAGGACCTACAGCAGTTAATCGGCCTTATTCCCAAAAATCCTTCAAAGAAATGTATGCAATATTTCTAAGAGGAACTTTAATTGTGGTATAGCATTTAGATAAATGTAGCTTCTTCTATTTTTATTTTTTGTTAATCGCGGCATGGTACATTGCAAACAAGTAAATATATGGATTGTTGTTGTTGTTGTACCGAATAAGGCCGATTGACTGCACTAGGTTTCTAGGCCTGAGGAGGAGTTCTCTCTGTGGGCTTTTTCTAAGGGGTCCTAGCTCATATTCACGCAAGTTTCGGAGAAAATCACGGAAAACTCCGAACGGTTAGGACAACAAACGCGACTAGGATCGAACCCACGCAATAAATGGATCGAACTCTTCTCATACTAAGCCAGGTCATGTCTGAAAACGAAGGTGATCTGGATTCGCATTTGGCACCTTCCCCTTGTCCTAAAACATGCACATATATATATATATATATATATATATATATATATATGTATGTATGTATGTATATTATTGTAAATGTTAGTGGAAGGATCTTCAGGAAAAATTATCGTTCACTGGTAATTCGCAATAAATCTGGTAAGATTACGGCAGAAATTCGGTTTTCTTGAAAATCGCTGTAATGATTTATATACATGTATAAATATAGTCTTAGAGTTTTTTTTTTTAGATGAAAAAAAAATCTGATTATTAGATAATAGATTTAAATATTAGCAGTCGCTGGTGTCCGGTGCTTTTCCTGGAACAATACCTAGCAGAAACCCTGTTTTCTAGGAAATTGCTAGAAATAGGGATTTGAGATGATAATTCGTTTTGAATTTGATTTATCTCCAGGAAAATTAGATTTCACTGGTAGCCCGCACTCCATCCGAGACAAAAAAAATATATATATATATATATATATCACATGGCCTTTATTATTACATTTTCGAAAACGAATCCCTATATTACGCTACGAATAATTTTCACAACGGAACTAAGTAAACAGTGAATCAGGGACTGAATATAAAAAGAGAAAAACCTGGTACAGGTTATTAAAATGCTGTACATTAAGGTTTAATTAAAACAGTGCTTTACGCTAAATATTTGGTTAGTTAATAAATAATAATAATAATATCAATAATAATAAAGCTGCTGATTTCACAAGTAATTGTCATTATATTATTCTAATAATTTATATCTTTTATCATAAGATTCCTATGAAAAAAAAAAAAAATCGTCATCTAAAAGAGATAATTAAAGTTACACACAAAAAAAAAAAAAAAAAAAAGATTATTATGCGAAGTTCTGTTGAGCCAAGCAATGTTTAAACTGATTTTACAAATTATCACCGCCACTTCTAGAACATTTTTCATTATTTATAACTATTACTTACTTTTCATGAAAATCGCAATGAGCGGATTTCTTTTGAATTAAGTTTTAATTATTAAAATATAATGAGAAAAAGTTGAATACCGTATTTCAAACGGAAAAACTAAAAGCAACAGTGCGTTTCAACTTTTTAGAAGGTAAATATGTATAATTTTCATTTTTTATGACTATGACATTTAATCTCTTTTCAGTGTATAAAAAAAAAATATTTATAATAATAAAGCATCAATTAATCTTTCATATATATTGTGAAAAAATAATTAGAAGTTTTGTGAGAGAAAATTAAATCAGTCCAATAGAAGAGGTATATCCTATATCAGTAAAAAATATTTCATTTTATTTTTGTCTTAATCTATTAAATATTACCTTTTTATATGCATTTAAACATCTTTGTGTCGAGTTTTCATAGAATAAAAAGACACACTCTCTTTTTTACCACCTGCAGAAAATGCAAAGGCGCTTCCTATGTTATGTTCAGTATAAAATAAAATTCTTTTCAAAATACCGATCATGAACTTTAATGCATCAGAAATTTTTTTTGCAAGTCCCTCTACACACATTAATTGCGAAAATTATACAATTTTCAACAGAAAATATCAATATGCCATAGAAAACTTGAATTAGGTATACCAGCTCCAAGCCCTTCAATAAATATTATCGGTGAAAAAAAAAATCTTGATCACAGAGGTTAACAGACAAACAGAAAGACAAAACGAAGCCAACTCATTATTAGATATTCTTAGATGCTTTAAAACGCATTTTTATTTATTTTTTTAATGGATTTTTCAGGGGACTTTTTTTCCGGGGACTTTTTTTCCGGGTGACTTTTTCTCCGGGGACTTTCTTTCCTGGGGACTTTTTTTCCGGGGACTTTTTTTCCGTGACTTTTCTTCCGGGGACTTTTTTCCGCCATTCCGTTAATCTACGCAAATTGCTCTTATCTTTCACCAAACCATTTTCTTATGAGAAAATCTCTTCAAATGCTATCATTTCAGTGACATCAAGAGAGAATTCCATTTTCTTCCATTTTCAAACTGAAATTATGTTTGTTATTTATACTATTTGAATATGTTTAATTATGCACGCATGACGCATAGAAACATCCATTGGTTTTAATAAGCTATTGTTTTCTTAATTTAATTAAAAAAATTTCCATCTGACTGAAACTGAGTAAATGATATTGATGAAATTGATTTTCTTTTTCTATTAACACGAAAACAAAAAAAAAAAAAGGAAAGCTAAAAAGGGTTTCTTGATTTGAATCCAGATTTCTAAAACAGAAACTACAACCTAATAATTGTTTTATCCACTAAACGCATTTTTTTAATTTTAGTTTTTTTTTTTTGTTGTTGTTGTTAAAGCATACAGCATTCTAATTGCTCTTAACCCTTTTGTTAAGTATTAGAAAACGGAAAATTTTAATGTTGTTTCCACAATGCATTTTTTACAATGTGCTAAAATAAAGTTTATTTCAATATGAAATGAATATGTAATTAACCATTTGAAGGTAAGTCCTATGATTATTATGTATGATCTTTACTGTTAAAAAACAAAGCTGTTTTATCTGAATATAACCATCAGATATGTACATTACATCATATGTAGCAGGTTCTGCTCTCGAAATACTTCAGTCCTTTCTTCATTCAATGGATTTGGATTTTGGAAATAAGGCTGATTGACTGCTATATGTCCTAGGCCAGAGGGGGAGTGCCCTAAATGGGGGTCTTTCTAAAGGATCCTAGCCCGTATTTACTCATGTTTCGAAGAAAACCACAGAAAACTCCGAACGGCTAGGCCGACGAGCGCGATCTGTTATCGAACCCGGCACCTTATGTCTACCAGCTTTGAGCGCAGAATCGCTCGACCGCTGGTGGGCTCCCTTTAATGGAATACAGATTTAAAAAAAAAAAAAAACCTCTTCTGCTATTCTAAAAAGTGCAAATACGCCTAACATTTCATATTCACAGTTTGAAATCGGCCTTAAAATGAAAACCTGTTTGGATGAATAAGAAATAGGCTCTAGTTGTTTCTTCTTTGCACCCACTACTGAAACCGTAAAGATCGAAAACCTTGAAAAAAATCGTATTAATTGGAGATACAAATTCTCTGCATTTATGTAAAAGATTTATTATTATTATTCAAAGTTTATTCTGCGTCTCGGTTAATTTTTAGTTATCTCACATAGTTTTCAAAAGTTTCATTTTGTTTTTGAAAAAGGGTGAGACATTCTCACCCATTATTTACCTCTAATGAGAACCTTGAAATAAGACTACCTCTTTAGTGCTAGTGTTTACGAACAAAAAAGGCCCACCAGCAGCCGAGCGGTTCTGCGCTCAAAGCTGGTAGACGTGAGGTGCCGGGCTCGATCACAGTTCCCGCTCGTCGGACTAGCTGTTCGGAGCTTTCCGTGGTTTCCTCCGAAACTTGTGTAAATACGGGCTAGGACCCCTCAGAAAGACCCCTCGGAGGGCACTCCCGCTCAGGTCTAGGACCTACAGCAGTCGATCGGCCTTATTCCCAAATGCAATAAAGTCCGTTTACAAATAAAAGTGATTTAGAAAAATAGTTAGATTTTCTTTCACAAAATACAGTATCGTAGTCTTTATAGAGAAAAAAAGAAAAAAAAAAAACTTTAGTTTTTTTAATATGAGAATTGGCTGGCTTCTTAATTTTATCAAAAACAGCAAATTTAGATTTTAAAATTGTCTTAAAATAAAATAATTTTTATGCATAGTTTGAACGGTAACAGTTTAATCACTGTAAAAAAATTCTGTGAAAATAAAGCACTTTTTTTTTAGTATAAATACCGCATAGGTTGCTGTAAATTTGTATAGCTAGTTCAGTAAAAATAATTGAAGATTTGTTACTTCACATTATGCTGTAAATCAGTTTAAAATTTTTTCCAGAAGTTTTTTGGTGCGTATGACAAGATTTATCAACTAGTCAGCTCTGATGTTGACTTTATGTGTTTTTGTAAAGAAATGTCTCAGTGATCCCGACGGCGCGGTTGGCAAATCGCTGGCCTCTGACACAGGTGATTGTGAGTTCGAATCCCGGGCTACCTAAGACGGTTTGCTTCGCATGAAAAATAATAAATTAGCTCTTGCGTGTAAAAAAATAAGTAAGTTTTTTAGCGTTGTGGATTTCTCCCTGCAGGCATGTGTAATAATTGCGAGAAACTTTTTTAAAGCATTCGAGAAACTCAAACTTTAACTTTTAATTTTACGGATAATGGCTGCTTTTTTTGCAGGTTGGTTGTATGTTTCATCACAACGTAAAATTACTGGCGATACATCATTCATCGTCTAAATGTATTTTTACGGGCTTTGACTGGAATCCCTGCTGCCGGGATATGCCCGTAATTTTACCGCAGCATTTTTTACAGTGGGGTGCGGCACATGGAATGAAAGTGATTGTTTTTATATCACCTTCTTATCGATTTAAATAAAACTTTGCATAACTATCACTTAACTCTTTATGAAAGATTACAGTAGGTTTTACATATACCTGGGAGTTAGAGGAGGGCAGAGAGGGCAACAAAATGATTGTATTTACACCTTCATGTTACATATCACCTCTGTAATTATCACTTTGTAAATAACGCTCACTGAAAGTTTCAATAAAAAGTAAGTGATATTTAAAATTTTTGTTAGAGCTCTGATTTAATCACGAAGTTTCTTAAGCGTTTTTCATAAAAAATTGTTATTAAAATGCTATATTACAGATCCAATTCGCATTGACATTTTAAAATTTGCGACTGATAAACATTCCAACTGGTCTCACACCATAAATAACATGGTTTCTTCAAGTATTAAATAGATTATTTTATGGCAAAATTTCAACTGATTTAAAAAAAAAAAAAAAAAAAAATGAAAATTGATTATAAATAATTCTTTTGAGTCCACAGTTCACAAATCTTTTAATTCGGTTGAAAATCACAGATTTTATAAAAATGATATTTAATTAAATTCATGATCAGCTTTGGCTTGTTTGATCAGGATTGTTCTTAACTATATTTTTTGCTTTTTACTTTATGTATCGGAAGTTTTTAATAAGATGTGAATTTCGTTCTGTATTGAAAGAAAGCTTAGTTAAATAATGAATGATTATCTGCTAAAAATTAATTAAAAATTAAATTTTCCTTTTATAAGCGATGCAAAATTAAAAAGTTCTTCAAAATCTACACTTTTTACGGTTTTTTATAAAGAGCTATAAATTTCAATAAATATAGACCGTGAATTGTTTTTTAGCCCTATTTACTTTCTGTTACCCGTATATATGTTAGAGAAAGTATTGTTTTGGGGTCAGACTTTCGAAATCAACTTTTTGTTATAGTTATAAGTTTTGAAGTCCTACAAATTAAAAAAATCAGGTTTTCAGCTCTTCGCTTCTCTGTGTGTGTGTGTGTCTGTGAACCTGTTATCAGCATATTATAAGAACAAATAGTAGTGAAAGTCCAAACTCTGTATGTGATACACTGCCAGAAAAAAGTCCTGTTTGCTGCCAGAAATTTTCTGTAATTCAGAAAAATACGTTCTATCAACGAAAAAATTACATTGATAGAACGTATTTTTCTGAATTAGAGAAAATTTCTCGCAGAAAACAGGATTTTTTTTTTTTTTTTTTTTTTTTTTTTTGACAGTGCATAGTGATGCTACATTAAACATTTCGTTGAGATCAAGAAAATATTCATGAACAGGGACTACAAGAAAACTCATGGCATGGGCGAAATTTTTGGTAGGTACAGTTTAACATCTATTAGCTGTACTAAACAAAATGAAATCAACATTTTTTTCCCTATAAGCATGTTTTGTGTAGAATATTGTAGGAAATCATTCACAATTCGTTAGCCTGTGTCCGACGAACTTTTTCTATGGTTAAACTTCGTTCGCTACATTTTTTTTACAATTGACTGTAGGTTATTAGATGACTGTTCTTTAAAGGGGAAAAAAAAAAAAAAAAAACTTTTCTTGCAGTTTGTAGCCTTGTAGATGTTATACATTCTGATCAGGTGCTATGAAAATAGCACAAAATCTTTATGTTTTTATGTGTTTTTATATTATGTTTTACAGTGTCTTATTGAATAAATGTATCTTATTCAATTAAAACTGGCGAAAATACAGGCTATGCCCCCCCCCCGAAAGACCCCCATGAGAGGATTCCCCCTAGGTTCAGGACACTAGTGCTGTCAATTAGCCTTATCCCACAACACCAACACCACCTAATGTATACAGCTAGATGTTTTAGGCAAAAATTCATTTTATATTATTTTTTATGCATTTATTAAATATGTATGAGAAAACTTTTATAGAATATTTCATTTCATCATACAGATCGGGTGTCACCCCAGGAGGGTGTCACCCAGGGCGGACCGTCCCCCCCACCCCACCCCCTGGCTACGCCATTGTACTCTATGCAATGGCTAAGAATCAAAATCAAATCAGTTTAATCTCCAAAATGGCGCCCGTGACGTCACTTACCCTTCTTGACCAATCCGAGAACGAGCGGCAAAGAGAAAAGCGTTTCTTTACTCTGAAAATCGAGGGCTCTAGTTTTGTGTACTATAAATTGAGCGAGTTGTGGTACTTTATTTAGTGCTTCTTATTTCTTCTTATCGACTGTTTATCGAAACTTCTTCAGAGCAGTCTTTCAGGTGAAGAAATCTTCAATCCGGTCAGCAGACCTTAAAGCGATGGAGTCAAAGAAGAAAAAATTGCGCTTAGAAAAGGTAAATATTTTAATATTACTTATATTTAATATTTTACTTATTTATATATTTTATCGTGGCGCTATTTATAAATTCATAGCAGGTGGGAGTTCCATCTGACGTTTTAATAATTCCAGCTAATTTTATTTATTTATTTATTTATACCGCACTGTCATTTTGATATGGAAAAAAAATTGCGAGGTTTTACAGTATCTAATATTTACTTATAAGGATCTTTATTATATAAATTTGAAATTATTTTAATTTAATAATGTTGGCATAGAGGTAATTTAAACTAAATATTTTTAGGACCAATAAAAAGTGCTATTTTCACGTTTTTGCAAATTTCATGTCAGGTATAATATATATATGTAAATAAGTGCATGTCATAAATTTTATAGTCTATATAGTTATCTCTTTTACTTTAGCTTTTACAGCATACGGAAATACAGAAAATGTTTACAAGTTAATATATTTTTTCAAATTATTCCAACTATAATATAAATAAATACTTTGAATATCTGATTCATTTTTAATGGATATTGATTATTTTCATCTCACTGTTTGAAAATTAAATTACATTAAAAATAAATAAATAAATAAAAATACTTAAATAATTAAATGAAATTTAGTTTAGAACTTTTGCACAAACTGCCATTACGCAGATCATTATTATTATCATTATTATTATTTCCCCATATATTTAAGAATGATTCTTCAGACCAGTTTACAATTATACGTAAAAACTGGTGCATTTAAAATAAATGTACTTTAATGCATGATTTTTTATTGATTTTACAGTAAAATTAAATATTCGACATGAATTAAACATTTTTATGCAGTACATTTTATGTGACTTTTCCTTTAGATAGTCGACTTTTTCCCTTTTGTTCCTATTTAGTAGCATTGCTCCAAAATTTAAATAATAATTTTACACTGAAATTTGCATGAAAAAGTCGTTTAAAAATTCTTAATAGACTCGAGCGCAGCTTTAATTTTTTGATGGTGCATTTTTTTTTTTTTTTTTTTTTTTTTTTTAAGTCTTAATTTGACATTAAAAAACAGTCCGAGTTTCCATTTTCAAATATTTTCTTCTAAAGATATATCTATATATTCATACACATAAATGCAATATTATTTTAATTTATAGTGTCAGCATAGAGGTGTTAAAAATTAAAAAAATCTTACATTATTAATATACTATATAATATTTTATATATAATATACAATATATATAATGTACTATATATATAATATACTAATATTTATAATATACTATATAATATAATTATTAATATACTATAACTTATTAATATACATTATCCTGCATCAGAATTCAGCACATTTTATATTGTATTTTTTCATGATTTTCGTTTCTGATTTGTATCATTGTGCATCTAATTTATAAAACTAAATTTTTTTTTTTTTAGAATTATATCATTAATGTAAAATTAAAATCAGTTAATATTTAATTATACTATTTTTACTCAGCAAATCAAGTTAATAATATCAAAAAATCTTTTTAAACTACTTTAATATACAAAAATAAATAAATGAATAAATAAAAAGTTATAATTTATATATTTTAGAGTGTGCACAGTTATCTGTTTTATTTTAGTTTTATAGCTTACGATAAAGGAAAAACCTAAATTGTTTACATGTTAATATATTTTTTTTCAAAATATTCCACCAATAACGCACTAAATATTTTCAATCTCTGAATCATTCTTTTTTATATATCGATTATTTTCATCTCTCTATTTTATATTTATTTCTATTTGAAAATAATAAATAGCTAAATAATTATATGTAATTTAGATTAGTATTTTCTTTTGCATAAAATATTTAAGATACAATTTAACGCTTGAATTTTTATTTATTACGCAACGGTAATAGATATTTGGCATCAATAAAAAATTTTTATGCGGTATATTTTCTATATTTTTTACATTTGATAGTCGACTTTTTTTTTTTTTTTTTTTTTTTTTTTTACCTACTTAGCAGCATTACAGAAAATTTTAAATGATGAGTTTTCACGTAAAGTTGTATTTAAAAGTCGCTTAAAATTTCTTAACTGACTCGAGTGCGGCGTTGATTTATTGATGGTACACTCGTGTCTTTTTTTTTTTTTTTTTTTTTTTACTTAATAAAAAGCAGGACATTTAATTTGACATAAAGAAACTGTTGCAAGTTTTGCAGTTTCAAGTATTTTCTTCTAAGGATTTATATATATATAATTGTATAAAAACAATATTATTTTAATTTATAGTGTCAGCATAGAGGTGTTATAAATCAAAAATTTCTTTAGAAATTAAAAATGCTATATTCTTATTTTTACATACGTATTATCAGCTGTATGCCAGTAGCCTTTCCTTTTTTCAAATCTCTTTAGCAATTTTCTAAAGAATTTAAGAAATGAACGTTAAAGGGTTAAATATATATATATATATATATATATATATATATATATATATATATTCCTTCTAATGATTTGCTGTGTAATAGCCTGCATCAGAATTTAGCACTTTTTAAGATGCATTTTTTCATGAATTTTTTTCTGATTTGTATCATTGTGTATCTTCTTTATTAAAGTAAATTTACATTTAGAATTATATCATTAATGTAAAATTAAGTTAGTTAATATTTGAATATACATGTTTACTGAGAAAATCAACTTAATAATACTAAACACTCTTTTTAAACTACTTTAATCAAATTTTTCATTAAAAAAATAATTAATTATAATTCATAATTTATATATTTCAAAGTGTGCATAGTTATCTGTTGTATGTTTGCTTTTATAGCTTACGATAAAGGAAAAACAGAAATTATTTACATGTTAATATAATTTTTTTTTCAAAATATTCCACCAATAACGCACTAAATATTTTCAATCTCTGAATCATTCTTTTTTATATATCGATTATTTTCATCTCTCTGTTTTATATTTATTTCTATTTGAAAATAATAAATAGCTAAATAATTATATGTAATTTAGATTAGTATTTTCTTTTGCATAAACTATCATTATGCAGATAATTGTAATTTTTCTTTCTTCTTCTTCTTTTTTTTTTTTTTTTTTTTAGATATTTTAGAATTATTTTTTATAGCAATTTACAAATTTGCATAAAAACTGTTATATTTAAGATACAATTTAACGCTTGAATTTTTATTTATTACGCAACGGTAATAGATATTTGGCAACAATAAAAAATTTTTATGCGGTATATTTTCTATATTTTTTACATTTGATAGTCGACTTTTTTTTTTTTTTTACCTACTTAGCAGCATTACAGAAAATTTTAAATAATGAGTTTTCACGTAAAGTTGTATTTAAAAGTCGCTTAAAATTTCTTAACTGACTCGAGTGTGGCGTTGATTTATTGATAGTACACTCGTGTCTTTTCTTTTTTTTTTTTTTTTTTTTTTTACTTAATAAAAAACAGGACATTCAATTTGACATAAAGAAACTGTTGCAAGTTTTGCAGTTTCAAGTATTTTCTTCTAAGGATTTATATATATATGTATAACAACAATATTATTTTAATTTATACTGTCAGCATAGAGGTGTTATAAATAAAGAATTTCTTTAGAAACTAAAAATGCTATATTCTTATTTTTACATGCATATTATCAGCTATGTGCCAATAGCCTTTCCTTTTTTCAAATCTCTTTAGCGATTTTCTAAAGAATTTACGAAGTGAACGTTAAAAAGTTAAATATATATATATATATCTATATATGTATATTTCTAATGATTTGCTGTGTATTAGCCTGCATCAGAATTTACACTTTTTAAGATGTATTTTTTCATGAATTTTGTTTCTGATTTGTATCATTGTGTATCTTCTTTATTAAAGTAAATTTACATTTACAATTATATCGTTAATGTAAAATTAAGTTAGTTAATATTTGAATATACTTGTTAATTAGATTTACAAGAAAAATCAGATAAAAATATAAAAACTCTTTTTACACTATTTTTATCAAGTTTTTCATTAAAAAACAATAATTAATTATAATTCATAATTTATATATTTCAAAGTGTGCATAGTTATCTGTTGTATGTTTTCTTTTATAGCTTACGATAAAGGAAGAAATTTTTTACACGTTAATATAATTTTTTTTTTCAAAATATTCCACCAATAACGCACTAAATATTTTCAATCTCTGAATCATTTTTTAAAAATAAATATCAATTATTTTCATCTCTCTGTTTTATATTTATATCTATTTAAAAATAATAAATAGCTAAATAATTAAATGTAATTTAGATTAGAATTTTCTTTTGCATAATCTATCATTATGCAGATAATTGTAATTTCTTTTTTTTTTTTTAGATATTTTAGAATAACTTTTACAAATACACATAAAAACTATTATGTTTAAGATGCAATTTAACGCTTAATTTTTATTTATTTGGCAACTGTAATAGACATTTGAAATCAATAAAAAAAATTTTATGCAGTATACTTTATATATATATACATATATATGTTTTTATATCCTACTTAGCAGCATTGCACAAAATTTTAAATAATGAGTTTTCACGTAAAGTTGTATGTAATAGTCGCTTAAAATTTCTTAACTGACTCGAGTACGGCGTTAATTTATTGATGGTGCACCTGTGTCGTTTTCAATTTAAAAAAAGGCAGGACATTTAATTTGACATAAAGAAACTGTTGCAAGTTTTGCAGTTTCAAGTATTTTCTTCTAAGGATTTATATATACATATATATATATATATATATATATATATATATGTATAACAACAATATTATTTTAATTTATAGTGTCAGCATAGAGGTGTTATAAATCAAGAATTTCTTTAGAAATTAAAAATGTTATATTCTTATTTTTACATACGTATTATCAGCTATATGCCATTCGGCTTTCCTTTTTTCAAATCTCTTTAGCGATTTTCTAAAGAATTTACGAAGTGAACGTTAAAGGGTTAAATATATATATATCTATATATCTATAAATATATTTCTAATGATTTGCTGTGTATTAGCCTGCATCAGAATTTACACTTTTTAAGATGTATTTTTTCATGAATTTTGTTTCTGATTTGTATCATTGTGTATCTTCTTTATTAAAGTAAATTTACATTTCCAATTATATCGTTAATGTAAAATTAAGTTAGTTAATATTTGAATATACTTGTTAATTAGATTTACAAAAAAAATCAGCTTAAAAATATACAAACTCCTTTTAAACTATTTTAATCAAGTTTTTCATTATAAAACAATACTTAATTATAATTCGTAATTTATATATTTCCAAGTGTGCATAGTTATCTATTTTATTTTTGCTTTTATAGCTTACGATAAAGGAAAAACAGAAATTGTTTACATGTTAATATATATATATATATATGTATTTTTTTTTTTTTTCAAAATATTCCACCAATAACGCACTAAATATTTTCAATCTCTGAATCATGTTTTATAAATATCGATTATTTTCATCTCTCTGTTTTATATTTATTTCTATTTAAAAATAATAAATAGCTAAATAATTAAATGTAATTTATATTAGAATTTTCTTTTGCATAAACTATCATTATGCAGATAATTGTAATTTCTTTTTTTTTTTTTTGTTTTTTTTTTTCTTTTTTTTTTTATTTGGTAGATCTTTTAGAATCACTTTTACAACTTTACATAAAAACTGTTATATTTAAGATACAATTTAACGCTTGAATTTTTATTTATTACGGAACGATAATAGATATTTGACATCAACAAAAAATTTTTATGCAGTATATTTTTTTTACTTTTGATAGTCTCTAATTTATTTATTTATTTATTATCCTACTTAGCAGCATTGCACAAAATTTTAAATAATGATTTTTCACGTAAAGTTGTATGTAAAAGTTGCTTAAAATTTCTTAACTGACTCGAGTGCGGCGTTGATTTATTGATGGTACACTCGTGTCTTTTTTTTTTTTTTTACTTAATAAAAAGCAGGACATTTAATTTGACATAAAGAAACTGTTGCAAGTTTTGCAGTTTCAAGTATTTTCTTCTAAGGATTTATATATATATATGTGTATAAAAACAATATTATTTTAATTTATAGTCTCAGCATAGAGGTGTTATAAATAAAAAATTTCTTTAGAAATTAAAAATGCTATATTCTTATTTTTACATACGTATTATCAGCTATATGCCAGTATCCTTTCCTCTTTTCAAATCTCTTTAGCGATTTTCTAAAGAATTTAAGAAGTGAACGTTAAAGGGTTAAAAAAATATATTTCTTTTCTTTTTTATTTTAATGATTTGCTGTGTATTAGCCTGCCTCAGAATTTAGCATATTTTATGATGTATTTCTTAATGAGTTTTGTTTCTGATTTGTATCATATTGTGTATCTTCTTCTTTATGAAAGTAAATTTAAATTTAGAATTATATCATTAATGTAAAATTAAGTTTGTTAATATTTAAATATGCTTGTTCATTCAGAAAATCAACTTAATAGTACTAAAGCTCTTTTTAAACTATTTTAATCAAGTTTTTCATGAAATAAAAAATTGATAGATATATATATTTCATAATTTATATATTTCAGTGTGTGCATAGTTATCTGTTTTATTTTAGCTTTTATAGCTTACGATAAAGGAAAAAGAGAAATTGTTTACATGTTAGTTTTTTTTTTTTTTTTTTTTTTTTTCAAAATATCCCACCAATAACGCGCTAAATATTTTCAATCTCTGAATCCTTTTTAATGAATATCGATTATTTTCATCTGTCTGTTTTATATTTATTTCTATTTAAAATTAATAAATAGCTAAATAAATTTAATTTAGCTTGGAATTTTCTTTTGCGTAAACTGCCATTACGCTGATAATACTAATTTTGCTTGTTTGTTTCCCTAGATATTTTAAAATCACTTTTTATACTAGTTTACAATTATACAGAAAAACTGTTACATTTAAGGTATAATGTAACGCTTGAATTTTTATTGATTACGCTACAAAAATAGATATTTGACATCATTAAAAAAATTATGCAGTAGATTTTTAATAATTTTTGCTTTTGTTAGTCGATTTTTTTTTTTTTTTTTTTTTTTTACTTAGCAGCATTACCTCGATTAAACTCGATTAAAATTTATTAACAGACTCAAGTGTTGGCTTGGTATTTTGATGGTTCACTTTTTTTTTTTTTTTTTTTTTTTTTTTTGTTTACTTAATGAAAAGCTGGACTTTTAATTTGACATGAAGGGGGGAAAAAGACTGTTGTGAGTTTTGCGGTTTCAAATATTTTCTTGTAAAGATTCTTATTTTATTTATTTATTTATTTACTTATTTATTTATTTTAATATATATGTACAATCTTATTTTAATTTAATTGTGCCAGCATAGAGGTGTTATAAATCATAATTTTTTTGAAAAATTAAAAATGCTGTATTCTTCTTTTTACATACGTATGATCGGCTACATGTCAGTAACCATTTCTTTTTTAAACGTGTTTGCAATTTTCGAAATGATTTAAGAAGTTAACTTTAAAGGGTTAAAAAATACATTTTTTAATGGTTTGAATTCTATTATTCTGTATCAGAATGCAGCACATTTTATGTTGTAATTTTTTAACGATTTTCGTTTCTGATTTTTATCATTGTATATCTATTTTATTAAAGTTAATTTGCTTTTAGAATTAGCTCATTAATGTATTATTAAGTTAGTTAATATTTGAATATACATGTTTACTGAGAAAATCAACTTAATAATACTAAAAACTCTTTTTAAACTACTTTAATCAAATTTTTCATTAAAAAACAATAATTAATTATAATTCATAATTTATATATTTCAAAGTGTGCATAGTTATCTGTTGTATGTTTGCTTTTATAGCTTACGATAAAGGAAAAACAGAAATTTTTTACACGTTAATATAATTTTTTTTTCAAAATATTCCACCAATAACGCACTAAATATTTTCAATCTCTGAATCATTTTTTTAAAAATAAATATCGATTATTTTCATCTCTCTGTTTTATATTTATATCTATTTAAAAATAATAAATAGCTAAATAATTAAATGTAATTTAGATTAGAATTTTCTTTTGCATAATCTATCATTATGCAGATAATTGTAATTTCTTTTTTTTTTTTTTTTTTTTTTTTTTTTTTAGATATTTTAGAATAACTTTTACAAATACACATAAAAACTATTATATTTAAGATGCAATTTAACGCTTGAATTTTTATTTATTTCGCAACTGTAATAGACATTTGAAATCAATAAAAAAAAAATTTATGCAGTATACTTTATATATATATATATATACATATATATGTTTTTATATCCTACTTAGCAGCATTGCACAAAATTTTAAATAATGAGTTTTCACGTAAAGTTGTATGTAATAGTCGCTTAAAATTTCTTAACTGACTCGAGTACGGCGTTAATTTATTGATGGTGCACCTGTGTCGTTTTCAATTTAAAAAAAAATCAGGACATTTTTGACATAAAGAAAATGTTACAAGTTTTGCAGTTTCAGGTATTTTCTTCTAAGGATTTATATATATATATATATATGTATAACAACAATATTATTTTAATTTATAGTGTCAGCATAGAGGTGTTATAAATCAAGAATTTCTTTAGAAATTAAAATGTTATATTCTTATTTTTACATACGTATTATCAGCTATATGCCATTCGGCTTTCCTTTTTTCAAATCTCTTTAGCGATTTTCTAAAGAATTTACGAAGTGAACGTTAAAGGGTTAAATATATATATATCTATATATCTATAAATATATTTCTAATGATTTGCTGTGTATTAGCCTGCATCAGAATTTACACTTTTTAAGATGTATATTTTCATGAATTTTGTTTCTGATTTGTATCATTGTGTATCTTCTTTATTAAAGTAAATTTATATTTACAATTATATCGTTAATGTAAAATTAAGTTAGTTAATATTTGAATATACTTGTTAATTAGATTTACAAGAAAAATCAGCTTAAAAATATATAAACTCTTTTTAAACTATTTTAATCAAGTTTTTCATTATAAAACAATAATTAATTATAATTCGTAGTTTATATTTTTCCAATTGTGCATAGTTATCTGTTTTATTTTTGCTTTTATAGCTTACGATAAAGGAAAAACAGAAATTGTTTACATGTTAACATATATATATATATATATATATATATATATTTTTTTTTTTTTTTTTTTTTCAAAATATTCCACCAATAACGCACTAAATATTTTCAATCTCTGAATCATGTTTTATAAATATCATCTCTCTGTTTTATATTTAAAAAAAATGTTTGTAATTTATATATTGCAGTGCGTGCATAGTTAACTCTTTTATTTTAGCTTTTATAGCTTATGGAAAAGGAAAAACAGAAACTGTTTGCATGTTAATATATTTTTCATAATATTCCACCAATAACGCACTAAATGTTTTCAATCTCCGTCTCGTTTGTAATGAATATCAATTATTTTCATCTCTCTTTTATATTAATTTTTATTTAAAAATTATAAATAAATAAAAAATAAATATAATTTAGTTTAGAATTTTCTTTTACATAAACTGTCATTATGCTGATAATTGCTTTTTTTTTTTTTTTTTTTTTTTTTTTTCCCGTAGATATTTTAGAATCACTTTTTATATCAGTTTATTATTATACATAAAAACTGTTATATTTAACATATAATTTAACTTTTGAATTTCTGGTTGAATGGTACAATCCAATTTTGTAGTCAAATTATGCGTTGGAAGAGGCTTCTTATTTCACATATCTTAAATTGGAAATCAAAAGTACTTTTTTTTTAAGTGTATTTGTTGGATTTTGTTTCCTTAAATTCTTTTAATTTTAGCTTTGATTTTGTTTGTTTAAATTTTAGCTATTATTTCAAACCTCTAATTTTCTTTTTTTTTTATCTTTTTAATATATTCACTCATTTAGGAAATATTGAATGGCACTTCAGGGGAAAGTATCACCGTAGGTGAAAAAGTTCTGACTAAATGGATTGACACAAAAGAATATGAATCTGTTGTCGTTGGAATAAACCCCACAACATATACTGTCAGATTTATAGAAGACAGTGTTGAATATCAAGCAAAGAAGCATCTTGGTAAGTTCGCTGAACTTTACTTGTCCATTTTATTATTATTACTTAAACTGGGCAACTGATGATTCAGTTTTTTGAGAAAGGAAAAAAAAAACAAAAAACATATACATATATATGTGTACATATACGAGGGATTTAGTCTATTTTGTCTAACAACCCCTCTCTCCTGGTTGCAATTTATCTGTCTCCGTCACCAAATCTCTGGCTACTGTATGGGGAAATTTCGTTTAAGCGGAAATTGAAATAATTTATTTATTTAAATTTCATTTTGTTGCTTCAAAAATCATGTACTGTCGTGAAATATATAACTTTAACGTGTTGTAAGGGATATAAAGTAATTTTAGGGAAGAAAAGTCAACTGTAATTGTAAAAATAATGCTAAATTTCAAAACGCTCCGTGGAAATTCCAAATTATTTTAAATATTCGCCATTCTTAATGTGTGTTTTTTGTATGCAGTGAGCTCAAATCTGTATAAAATTTTAATTACAATAAATAAATAAATAAATAAATAAATGTTTCTAAGACTGTATTTGAGAGTTCGTAATAAATATAACAATTCCTTCATTTCGAAATGAATGCCCAATTTTATGACAAATGTAAATTTTATGTCCCGTTAAAGATTGATTCTTTACTTGACATGTTTTCTAAAAATCCGTTTTCAAATCAGAAATAATCCTAAAAATACTGTTGGAACATTTTGCATTTCACAAAAAAAAAAAAAAAAAAAAGCGATAAATGCACACACACATATGTATATATATATTTCGCACTTTAAACTGAAAATTAAAACACTTTTTTCTTTCTTTTAATCAAACTTTAGAAAATGCATAAAAATTTTCTGGTTGTGTATTTTTAGAAGGAAAAAACGGAATTTAAAAAACTACATTAGGTATGAAGTACTAATGTAAACTAAACTGTAAACAAGTTTTCATGCAGAATTATATGGAATTTGGTTGGTCACCTGAGGATGGTTAATTGTAAAAGAAAGAAATGATGTTTAATTATTTTTTGTGTTGAGTTATGTGGAAGAAAAATCAACTGAGAGAAATTATATCTCTATTCTAAAAAAAAAAAAAAAAAAAAAAAAAAAAGCTGCTACCGTCGCAACTGCCATTGTTGAGGTTATCGTTCTTTTTCGCTTTTTGGACTCATATAGTAAACACCATTTCACATAAAAACATTGAATTTGGCAATTTTGTACTGATATTTGTAGTAAACTTATTGAAACACATACACAATTTAATTTTTATTCTCCCTTAAAGTAATTATATTTTCATTTCTATTTCACTGTGTTTCGCAATAAATCTGATTATATTTATAGCTGTAAATGTTCTATTAGAAAATTTCCGGTATAATTTTTATTTGTTTTGTTTTATTTTACATACAGGTAATGTATTTAATTGCAGATTAAGAAAATCCACCATATTATTTTTTATTGTTATGACTATTTACAGTATGTTTCATTTAAATAATTAAGAATTTTGTTAGTATTATTTTGGTATTATTTTTGTATTTTTATTTATTTATTTATTTTTGCTTGTGTGTTGTAATTATTTATTGTTTTCATTGCCTTTATTAAAGATTTTAAATAAAATATTGACCTTTTTTTTAAAAATCTTTTACACATTTTAAGAGGTCCAGAACCTGGTTTGATCATTTTTTAAAAATGTCTATGCATGGGCCGCCAAAATTCTGTTCAACTGTACCTCTGGAACCACTGCGTAGAATTACATATAAATTTATATGTAGTTGTAGTGGTCTAGGCTAATTTGCCAGGGTGCTCCACCCTGTGGCCCTTTACACATTTTAGCACCCAGTGGCACTTTTAAAAAACATTTTGGTACCAAATAGTCTTTTCTAACATTTTAATTGTTCAGAGGCCTTTAGATACTTTTCTTCCTAACTTTTCAATCTTCTAGCAGCAATTCTAAAGCATTCCTGGAGGAAAAAATGCATATAACCTATATATACGTAAAATTAGTAATTTACTTTTGCCACGTATAAAAATCACAACATAGAAGACCGCAAATTATGCAAATAATGGCCTTTTTGAAAATAGGATGCACTTTTTATTGAATTCCCCTTGACGGCCCTTTTATTCTACAGTCAGCACTAAGTTTCACCATGATAGAAATCAGTACTTATCAACTTTTGGTGCCAATGATTCAACAGGTGATGCTGATATACAGTGCTTTCTGCAATTTTAGGGAAGACTTTATCTTAAGTCATGCTGCGTATAATTACATGAAATTGCATGTTAGAAGGGCATTATGAGAAATTATGCTGATTTAATTTGGGCACATGTTGGGGGCTGTATGAAAATTTTCGCCAAAACGGGAAGGTTATATCTCAGATTCTATTGTGTATAATTGAACAAAACTTGGTATGTCAGAGAGGCAGCTATTATGATACACTATTGTGAATTATTTTTTGTAAATATCGGCCAAAAGATGGCAATACTGCACTGCAATTTACTCCGTAAATAAGCTAAGTCTCAACTTCTATGATATAAATGCATGAAATTTGATATGTAAGACAAATATTATCAAAACCAATATCGAACTTATTTAGGTGTATATCAGCCAACAGGTGAAGCTGCTATTAGGTTTTTCACAAGCCTATATCTCATCATCTGTTGAATAAAATTGCACTGATCTCTATATGTAAAATATTTATTGTGAGAAGCTACGGTTAAACTTTTGTACAATTTAAGCAGTAAGTGTTGCTATTATATAGAATGAAATAGAAGAAAGTTTTGTGATGGCTACAACATTCCAATGGAAATAATCTTTCAACTATGATTATATTAGTAATTTTTTTTTTTTTTTTTTTTTTTTTAATACTGTATTGTGAAAAATATGTAAATAATAATATTTAGTTTTATAATTCTTAACAAAATCTATCTTTTTGTGACAATGCTTTTTACCACAAATTGCAACTGTAAGAATGAGTATTCTGGGCTTAAAGTTGTATTATTCATGGCAATATTGTACAAATAAATAGAATATTAAATAAATATATTTAAGTTAATTATATTTAAAATATTTTTTAAAGAATAGTATATGAAATATTATTGTACTTTTTTGTTTTAAAATAAAGAAAAAGAAAAGAAATATACAACACAACAGAAAACAAACCAAACGCCGGATACCTGGTCCGGATATCCGTATCCGGCAGACAAAAGAGCTCCGGATATCCGGTGTCCGGCAAAATCACTATCTGTTTCATTCCTATACATATATAACAAAATATACACACCCACTTAAACAAAGAAAAAATGAAAATTACTAAATTTACATATCAATTTAACAGTATACAAAACCATATTGCATATGCATTATAACTTTTTAATTCTTACAGAGCAAAATAAAAATCATAATTAACTGCTTTTTCTAAAATTTCTTTTTTTTTTTTTTTTTTTTTTTTTTCAGTTAAACCTCTGCAATCGAAGATAAACGTAGAAGTCAGAAACAAGAATTCTAATGAACTAACGTCGGTCATAAATAATCTACCTTCTACTTTTTCGGAAAATAACAGCTTAGAACAAGATTTGAAAGTTGCTTCAACAGATAATTTATCAGAATTCAGCTACTCTTCTTCAGAAAGCGAATACAAACCGGAGTCAGAATCCTATTCTGAATCAGAAGATGACATGATGCCAAGTAAAGGGCAGTCTACGAGTAAAACAAGTATATTAGGCAATAAAAAGAAGTCGTCGAATAATGAAAGTCAAGGTATTGTAGTATTTTATGTATGTGTGTGTCTCTGTGTATTATGTTTAAAGCGTGAATACAAAATGAATTAAATATTCATATTATATCGTATGAAGCGTATATATGAAGCTTGAATTTAATATTCATATAATTTTTCTTATTATCTGTTATATAATATCTATAGGGATAGGAACGTGGAGTGTTGTGGTTGTTTGGCTATAGGATCCTAGGCTAATGGGGGGGGGGAACCCTCCATTGGGGGGGGGGGGTCATTCTAAGGTGTTGTTATTTAACAAACCTATCCTCATTGTCTTATCATCACCAATAAACTGCTAAATCTCTCTTAGTAAAGGTATTTATAAAATCAAGTCGCAATTTATCTTCAATAGCGAAAGCGCAAACACTCTCATTTTGGTCGGAGAGATTGTGCAGTATTTTATTCAATAATTATTTGCTTTTAGAGAAAATCGTGGTGATCGTGCCGTTAGTCTAGGTAAATAGCTTATGAGAAATTATTTAATTGAAAAAAAATTTCATACTACAATTCTGTGGAAATTCCTAGAAACAATTTTGAAAAATCAAGCCTTTTTTTTTTTTTTTTTTTTTTTTTTTTGAGAATTAAACAAAATAACCATGTTTTATCTTATACTATTGAAGCAATGAACATCCAAATCGGAACTTCACTATTGATGTTGTACAAACATCTAAAGTTGCAACTAGCCTACCCTAGCCTTTCACGCGGATTCCCTCTGTGCGCAATCTCTCATACCGCTATCTCTCCTAGCTTTACCTTACATTTATTCATGTAAAAAGGATTTTTTTTTTTTTTTTTTTTTTTTTTTTTCAAAATGTGATATAAAATATAGCAATATAATGTTAATTTATTCTCCTAAATTTCTAAGTTTTAGAAATAAACATTTTCTTTAAAAATTAACATTACTCTTTATTTATGAGGTTTCATTTACTTTTTTCCCTTTCCTTTCTTTTTTTCATTTCCTACAATTAGTTCATCACACTCTCCCTATATATGTCTTGTTCTGATCTTGCAATCGAATATTAACTAACTTTCCTACTAGCTAGATATTTGAAACTTTTACAATTGCTGAGAACCCGATGACAACACAATACGTCGAAGTCCAATTTTCGAATTTTTTATTAGTTTTCTCATAATTAATTAAAATATGAAAATAATAACATCCTAATAGCGTTAAAGTAGCCATTTAAATATTAGCTATAATTTAATTATTTCCAAAAAAGTTTACGAGTTCATTAATATTCCTACTATTAGTTCCCACTCTCCCTATATATATTTATATATCGTGTTCAAATTTTCAATCGTTAATAAAAAAAAAATATTCATCCACTCAAATTCAAATACATTTTTTTTAACTTGTAATGGATGACACTTAATGATAATACAGTTTTTTCAAATATTAATTCATTAATTAAACTTAATTAATTAATTTTACTTTTATATAGGGAAATTCAAGATGTCGGTTTGGATTTCCACGGAATTCATTCATAAAAACATATATAATATAAATAATATGTATATACATATTTATATTAATCGTAATTATTTAATAACTAGTAACTAAAATAACATTTTTCTTTGTTAACCTAAGTAGGAATTGACTTTATTTATTTTTTTATTTCGAATTACTTGTTTCTTCTTCTTATTTATTTATGTATTTATTTTTTTTCAATGGTTATTTGTAAATTTATATTCATAGCAAACTAGCTTAAAGTAATTCCTTTAAGGTAAAGCCTAGTTCTAAGAAATGTATTAATTTAAAAAATATTTTACGTTTAAACTGGTTCATTTAGAAGCGTAACATAACATTAAAACTGGTTCATTTTGAGACGTAACAAAACTGAACATATTTATAAAATTACATTTAACAATAGTAAAACACACACACATATATATTTATATAATAAAAAAGAAAACATACACACAAAAAGAAAAAAAAAAGAAATACTAAATTTACATATTAATTTAACAGTGTATAAAACCATATTGCATATGCATTATAACTTTTTAATTCTTATAGAGAAAAATAAAAATTCACTGCTTTGTCTATAATTTTTTTCATTTCTTTTTTTTTCAGTTAAACCACTGCAATCGAAGATAAACGTAGAAGTCAGAAACAAGAATTCTAATGAACTAACGTCGGTCATAAATAATCTACCTTCTACTTTTTCGGAAAATAACAGCTTAGAACAAGATTTGAAAGTTGCTTCAACAGATAATTTATCAGAATTCAGCTACTCTTCTTCAGAAAGCGAATACAAACCGGAGTCAGAATCCTATTCTGAATCAGAAGATGACATGATGCCAAGTAAAGGGCAGTCTACGAGTAAAACAAGTATATTAGGCAATAAAAAGAAGTCGTCGAATAATGAAAGTCAAGGTATTGTAGTATGTCCTACAACAAATGCAAAAGACGAAAGGCATTATGATAAGAAATATTTTTGTTTTTTCTGTGAGAGTTTATTTTCGAAGTTGCCTAGACATCTTGAAAGTAAACATCCGGATGAAGTCGAAGTTGCGGAAATCATGGCCTTAAAGAGCGAGAAATCAAAAGAAGCGCAAACTCGCCGAAAAAATTTATTGATGAAATTGAGAAACTTGGGAAGCCACAAATGGAACTGTAACGTATTAAAATCAGGGTATGGAGAGTTGCTTGTGACATACCGGCCAAGCAACGAAAGTGTTGATCCACATAAATATATTCCATGCCCAACATGCTATGGATATTACACCAAGACAGAACTCTGGAGACATCACTGTCCGCTTAATGAAAATAAAAAAAAGTACACAAAGAGTATGTACGACAGTCGAAATCTTTTACCAATGAGAATTAACGTTAACGATGATGTAAAAAATGTGCTAGTATCTATGAAACAAGATGCCATATCAAGAGCAGCTAAAAATGATCCAACAATATGTGAATTTATCAGAAGAATGTTCACTCTGAAAGGGGGAGAACAAAATCATAAAAAGTGTGAAATACGCAATAACGCGAGAGAAATTTCACGATTATTAGTACAGTTAAGGAAAGAGACAGATAGAAGCAGTTACACATTAGAAGACTTTTTCAAAACATCTCACTACAAAGAAATTATAACTGCAGTGAAAGTAGTTGCAGGGTTCAATGAAAAGAGAAAAGAATTTGCTGCACCAGAGCTCGCAAGGAAACTTGGCCTACACATCAAAAGCTGTGCAACCTATGCATTAGCAAAAGCCATTGAAGAGGATAATAAATATTTATTACAAGATTTAGAGCAATTTTTAAAGTTACACAAAATGAATTATTTTGTTGATATCGGTGCACAGGCTCGTCGAAATAGAATTAAAAATCAGAGAAATAAAGCTAAATTATTGCCACTAAGTAATGACGTAATGAAATTATCCAAACATATAAGTAAAATTACTGATAATAGTATTGATACTTTAAAATCTGAAAAAGCTTCAATAGAAGATAAAAAAGCTGCATACATAAATTTACAAAAGAGTATTTTGGCACAGATAATAGTTTTTAATAGACGACGAGAAGGAGAGGTATCACGAACGACAGTTGACGATTACAAAAATCGTAAAGAAACTAACGAAGTTTCCGACCTAGAAGAAACCTTATCAAAAACAGAAAAAGGACTATGCCGTATTCTAACAAGGATGGAAATACAGGGAAAAGGAGGCAGAAACGTGCCGGTTCTGTTAACCAAAAAAATGCAAGAGGGAATCGAAATTAGCTTCGAATACAGAGAAGTGGTTGGAGTATTGAAAAATAATAATTACTTGTTTGCAAACTGCAACAAAGGCTCCAGTTTACATTACCGAGGATCGGACTGCCTGAGGCAATTTTCAAAAGAATGTGGGGCAACAAATTCTAAAGCTTTAAGATCAACTAAATTAAGGAAACAAGTAGCGACTTTATCACAAATCATAAATTTAAAAACGAACGAATTAGATTCTTTGGCGAATTTCATGGGACATGACATTAGAATACATCGAGAATATTACAGAATTCCTGACAATGTAATGCAGGTAGCAAAACTGTCCAAGTTGTTCTTAGCATTAGAAGATGGAAAATTGCATCACCAAACAGGAAAAACATTAGATGAGATACAAGTTTCTCTAGAAGAAAGTAAGTTCAATATTCCTTAATTGTTTATATATATATATGTATACATACCAGGTGATACAAAGTCACAGAAAAAGAAATATATATATATATTATTCAAAAAGTGCTAACTACCTGTATGCGTTTTCACTGAAATGTGCAGAAAAAGTGGGATTATATACACATCTAAATATATATTTAGAGAGAGAGAGATAAATAGATTGATAAAAGAAAAAACTATTTGTTTAATTCTTTATTAACATATCGCGCTGATTATTATTATTCTCTCACATTTTAAACATATACTCCTAATCAAATGACACCATATTGTAAGTGAATTCTGAAGCTTTTAAACCAAAATTTCCTGTTGCGTACACTGTTAATAAAATGCAACTTTAAAGCCAGAAATTCTCTGTAATTACAAATAAATACGTCTTGTCAACGTAATTTTTCCGTAATTCACGACTATTTTCTCAAATTACAATTTCTGGCAGCAACACTGCATATTTTTTAACAGTGTACCGTCTGACGGTCATTATAATAAATAACGGCTGTCAGATTAAACATTTACAGTCCTAGCTACGTTGTTGAAGGTATTGCATCACAGAAAAAATAAATAAAAAAAAGAATTTTGCAATTAAAGCGTCACCTGGTGAAGAATATTTAAACTGTTTTTTTAAATAAATCTTTTGTTATTAAAAAAGTAATAATAATAAATATTTTTTGGGGGCATTTTATTAAAAACCACACAGTGTTACGGTCAATATTTTTTAAATAATACCATTTTTATTTTTTCTGTGACTTTTGAATCCCGCTTTATATATAGATTTATACATAATGCTAGTTTTATACACAGTTAAAATTAATTCCATTAATATTTTAGATGCGTTAGAAGAACATACTGACGAAAATTTCGAAATCAATAGGAAAGAAGACTTGGAAGGTGATTCTGACTCGCATCAAGGTAAAACTTTCACCTTTTGTCATGCAGGTGCCAGTGCATATTTTCGATGAATATTTAGATGTGTTACAGCTCAATAAAATAAATATTAAAAAGAAAAGTATTGCAGTAAACATAAATTTCTCTAACAAGTCATAAATATGTATGTGTGTATGAATACGTATTTGACGTGAAAATTTTTACAGTGATACGCGTAATGTAGTTTAAATTCCCAACAATTACATCAAATAGGAATCAATGTATTTGATTGCATTTTAGTAGCTCTGTATATTGCTTATATATTATACATGCACCTCACAGTGTATTAAGTTTGTATATGTATACTCTGGCGGGCATTATTTGTTCGTTCACTCTTCTGTTCGGGCTTTTCTTTTTTTTCCCTTAGATTTCTTTCTTTTTCCTGAATTTTCTAATCAATATTAGTTGCATTTTCGGAATTCTAATATAATCGTCCTCCCCCCCCCCTTTATTTTTCCCTATTAAGTTCTAACTTTACACTCCTTTTCCTTTACCTTTCTTAACTGCGGGCATTTTTGGGGTCTGTGCCACAGGCCTGCTTTGCCAGACTCAGTGCGAATTCATCTACTTATAAAGCTATAATCGGTCCTCACGTAACTCCAAACGCAATAAAAGATATTTCCTTTATGTGTATATGTAAAGATTTTATAGCAGCTGATAAAGATATCCTTGATTATGCGAATTCAAAGAGGATTGTTTTGATTTTGATTTGCATAACATGCTAAATATTTCAATATTTTAACAAAATTGAGATATTTTACCATGCATAAAAAGTGTAATAAATTTTTGCACGTTCACTTTACCTTAAACGAAATCCTCTGGAACTTAAACACCGCATTTAATTAACGTAATTCATCTTTATATACCAGCAAATTGCGTACACCTTTTCACTATAAAACAATATGAATAAGAAAATTTACATAATAATTTAATAAAAAATTTACATAAGAAAAATTATTTTACGAAAATCTATTGAAAAATATTAGTTTTAAAAGAGTTTTTATTTTTTTATTCGTATTTACATAAAATACTTTAATATACAACCAGTTTCTATTTTCCTTTCAGGAAGTTCAAGTAGCGATTTATTACGTTTACATCCCACAAGCAATCCTTGTAGGAGGAAATGGTCCGATGAAGAGAAGGCGGCGGTAAATAGGCACCTTTCTGGCCATATTTTACGAGGAAAACTTCCAGGAGCTTCAGAAGCTAAAAGATGTATAGCGGCAGAACCAGTTTTGGCAAGCAGAAGTTGGCGAAATGTTAAAGATTTTTGCAGAAATCTAATTATCAAAAGAAAATAAATAACATAATAAAAATATTAATTGTATACTTTCTACTAATAACATAAATTTTGTGTAATTTTTTTAAAAGGAAGTTTTTCGGATAATAAATATAGTCAATATATACAGTATTTCTGTTTTTTTTTTTTTTTATCCTTTAGCAGTGGCTTTGATAAACTTATTAAAATTCTTGTTTTTATACTTTGAAGAAGAACATATATTATTTATTCGAAATAAGTGGTTAATAATGATCTTTCTATATACCGAAAGATGCAGACAGGAATTAAAATGTGTAAACAAGTTTACTTTAAAACTGAAATCTTGTAGTTTGTTATACAAATATATACATAGTAAATAGTTCAAGGTTTGAAATTTATCATGCTAAAATCTGAACTTATTAAAAAATATTTATTTAAAAAAATATTTATTTATTAATAAATATTTTTTAATAAATTTGTATTCATAATGCAGAAAAGTATGTCAAACAAGTTTTCAGTTCTTAAAAATTTTGAATTTCTATCTAGTTCTGAAATATTTTCTTATTTATAAATTAAAGAGATTTTAAGAATTAGAAAATTTTTCATATGACGAATGTGTGACTTTTCTTTTCCTTACTTTTACAAATAATAATAATAATAATAGTAATTGGTTACATGGGTTTCTAAATAATAATAATAAAATATGTATTAATTGGTTACATGGGTTTCTAGATAATAATAATAATAATAATAAAATATGCATTAATTGATTACATGGATTTCTAAATGAAAAAAAAAAAAAATCTCTTTTTTACTTAACATTATTTTTGAATAATTCATGAATTATTTCATTCAAAATTTTTAACTACAAGCACAACATTTAAAGAATATTTCATAAACTTTTCATTAAATTTCATCAACTTGTTACTAATTGTCCCCGGAAAGAAATTGTCATCGTGATGAGCAAGATAACTCGTGACAGCTTAATGTATATATATACACATAAAGAAAAAGAGAAAAGAAAGAGATTTTTTTTCTTTGATAATTATAGCACGTGAATGAATAGAAAGTTTTAAATTAAATATTTTTGGAGAGTTGTATGCAAAGCAATGTAATTTATCCCTCATATAGCCTTTTAAGATTATTTGCATTCGAAAATAAAAATACATAAATAATAATAATAATAATAACAATAAATGATTAATAATTAATAAATAAATAACTTCTTTCACTTACTAGTCAATAATAATTTCAAGAAATGTGTTAAATTTCAATGAAATCGGCGCATAGGGTTTTAAGTGTCTCATAACATTTTTAGAAACAAATCAATTAAAGTTTTTAAGTGACGGGAATTCCGAAGGCTCCTGACTTTTAATCTGATTAATCTGAAACTTAAAAAAAAGTATTGGATACTTTTTTTTTCCCCCCACATGTAATATTTTAAATAAAATTAATACACTGAATTGCTTTAATAGTTTTACATGCTATTAAGGACTATATGCTATTATGTCCTAAGGACTATAATCTTCAAAGATAACTTATTTTTTATTTTATTTATTTTTTTAGCTATACATTTATGATATATATATATTGTAGCACATTTAGGCTACAATGGGCCTTAACTGCAATTCTAATCCTATTACTGTAAAAAGTTAGTTTCATATAATGTTATTTGTAGAAACGCAATACCATGTTAAAATTAATATTCACATTATAATTAAGGCAGATTTATTAAAATTATTCAATTGCAAAATGTTGCTTGCGAGTTAATTTTTCACCTAGACTTACTCTTTTTTTTTTTTTTTTTTTTTTTTTTTTCAGGTACCTTTAGAGGATTTTTTACAAAAGTTAGTTGTCATTTAATTTATTTTTTACAAAGATATAGCAAAAGATTTCGATTTTTTTTTTTTTTTTTTTCCGAAAATTTTTAATTGTTTATTATTTATTTGTTTTATTCAAAGCTCTAAAACCAAAAAATGGGAAATTTTTATGAAGTTTTGTGCAACGATACATTAAAAAGAAAGAAAGAAATAAAGAAAAAAAAAAAAAAAAAAAAAATCAAGTAAAATTTAACAAAAAGGAAGACATAATAATCAAGGAATGTTTAAAACTTGACGCGACATTTTAAAAATTAGCATTGAAAAATTGATGTTTAAAATTTTCTTTTCACGACAGATTGGAATTTTTACAAATATAAATGCTGTCAACGCAATATAAAATAATGCGAATTGGTGTATTTCTTCTTTGACACACATTTGCACTGTTATGTAGTTTCATATTTTAGTAAAATTGAAATATCAAGGTTTTTAATTTAATTTATCCAATGTCGCCACAATTTGTAAGTATAGTGTTCGGATGTGGGGAAAAAAGGCCAGTTCACTGCACTAGGGTCCTAGACCCTAGGGGGAGTGCTCTCCGTGTGTGTCTGTGTGGTGGTGGGGGGGGGGGGGTTCTAAGGAATCCTAGCCCGAACTTATGCAAAATTCTTGATTCAGAGAAAACTACTGAAAACGCCGAACACCTAGACCGGCGAGCGTGACCTGAGATCGAACTTGGCACCTCACGTCTACCAACTTTAATCGCAGAACCGGTCGATCACTGGTGGGCGTGAGCCTGTCAGTATAGGAGTATAAACTTTATATACATAAAGAGAAATAAAATACGCAACTGTGACAGTTTTAGCCCCAGTAGCAACAAATGTAGTAATTTTGATACTGAAACCGTAACTGTGAGAGCTCAACTAAAATGTTTATTTTTATTCTAGAGTATATACCTTAAATACCTAAATTAAGGTGAATATGCATTTTTTTAGAATAATGTGTTTGATAGGCGAATATATATATATATATATATATATTGAATCAGTGGGAAAAGTGTTCTGTGTATTAAATTAAAAGCTCATTTCCTTCAACTCTGCTTAAACTCAATTATGCCATTTTTAATTCTTCTAATTTAATAACTAAGAATCTGAATTGACTTCACTCAGCTTGCCAAACATTTAGTAATTAATGACGTTTAAAAAAGTTGAATAGTAGAATGATTTAGGCATATGCGATATGCGTCATGTTTTCTGAAAGTTTCATGAAATTTGGTGTTGGTGTTTGGGAATAAGATCGATTAACACTGCACTAGGGTCCTATGCAGGGTTTACACAGCCGTTCGCTTTTTTCGTATTTTAAAATGGCAGAGAGAATTTCGCTATTTATATGTATAAATTGGTATACTTAAGCTTTTATTTTTGGCTTTAAATTAAGCAAAAGTAAATAAAATAGGAATAATAATAAAATAAATAAATTTTCATAATACAACAAACTATATAAAATAATTTGCTGATTGTTAAAAATTTTCAATTTATTTAAATTTAAAATTATTTCATATTCTTAAAATTTTCCTAAAGAAAGGTTTTAAGAATTATGAAGGAGTTTTATTTATTTATTTTCTTCTTCAACATAATACTGCTTAAATAAAAATAACATACTGAATTACTCAAATAGTTTCAGATGTATTTAAAGAAAACACAGTATATTTTCTATTTATTTTATCTTTTTACTTAATTTTTCTTAAACATTGCAACAATTGCAGTTCTCTTTATTTTATTTTACATAGTAAACTTTTTATCTTTTCCCCCAATTATGTTCTGATTTTCTGATCACTCATAATGAATTAAGAGGTTAATTAAATATGAAATGTTCTATAAAAGAAAATTTATTTTTGAAGTTTTTTGTTAAAAATTGTTCATGATGCATTTCTTTATTTATTTATCCCCCTCTCTAACACACCGGAGAGGCAGGAGAGCGCATTTGCAATGCTTTTCATCAAAGTTGAAAAATGGTTTTATTGATACATTTATACATCTGTCTACGTTTTCCATTTTTCACTAATAACTTTTAAAATGCTTTGAAACGGACGTATATTGTCTGGACTCAATACTGCATGCTTTTTGTTGGAAAGCTTACACAAAACGACACTGGTTTGTGCATAAACACTCGAAAAATATTCGAATAGGTTACAGCCTAAGCGAAGCATTTCTTAATAAGATTCTTCATATTTATACAGCGATTTTTAGGATGGAGGAGTATTAGTCTCAATCTACGGATAAAACGTTGTCTCAAGTTTTACGATGGTTGGACATTCATCGAAATTGAAAATTTATCGAAAATATAATTGAATAATTTGAAAACGATGTTTTAATTTAAAATATATATATATATATATACATATATATATATGTAAACTAATAGTCTTTTGTACTAAACTAAATTCTGCTTTTGTAACTCGTAAATTTTTTGACAACAATTAAAAATTAAAATAAATAATTTTAAAGCTATATTTATTTATTTATTTATTTTTATTATTATTAATGTTGATTTGAATTAACTCTTTTTCTGCCCCAGAATCGCCGGAGATAACCGAACTCCGTGGATCCCACAATAGCAGTACTAGCCGAGGGAAAATTCTTTCCCCCCAAAGTTAAGAGGTTTAACTAGGGACGACAAGCGATAATCTGGTTTGAATGACAGGTGGGAGTAAAGGGGTTGACCTCGATGTCAACTAGAAGGAAACAGTAAAATGTTTAGTTTCACTTAAAATTATTCATTTTTGCGTTTGTATCTTTCGAAGTGAAACTGTATTCTTTCAGGAAGTACTTAATTTTCTAAATAATTATTTATATGACATCTGTTTTAATTTCTGGAATTTTAATTGTAATTGGAAAGGTATGGTAGTTAGAGAGAAAAGGGGGGGGGGGGAGACAATTTTTCCCAATGGAAGCACTGTATTATTATTATTCAGGCAAAAACAATAAGACAAACGAACACGAAAAATGTCTAGTAAATAAATAAGAAACCAAATATGTGTGATCTATTGAAAAACGGAAATAACTATTCGATTTTCTTAATAGAGATAATAATACTTCGAAATTTTCCTTTATTTAAGAGTGAAAATGAATATAAAAATGTCTTAGAAATTAGTCAATTTAAGTTGATATTAGCTTTAAAATAATAATAATAAACCTTAAGTTTTCTTTGGCTTTGATGCATTCTTCAAAAGTAATTTCATGAAATTTTCAGGAAATATAGTAGCTTTTCATTTGTTGAATTTGATTGTAATTGCTTAGACTTTTAGGGGAAATAAAACAAATTTACTTATTATGACTTTCAGAAAAACCTGTTAAAAACATCCACTAAGAAGGAAGGGGGGGGGGGGGGATAAAGAACCTTATTGAAAGGCAGAAACACTATTAAATTTTCTTGTTCAGAAATCACAAATAATCAAAAGTTTCTCACACGAGTGAAAATTAAATTGAGAATGTATTATAAATTAGTCAGTTTTTAACTGATCTCAGTTTATTAAAAAAAAAAAAAAAAGAAAGTCATAACACACTAAAAGCTTTAAATTTTCTTTATCTTTGTTACGTTTTTCTAAAATAATATGTATATACATATTTAACAACCATCATATTCCATAAAATATTTAAAGTTTAATTTCAAAAATTACTTTTATGAGAAATTTATAATCGTCGTAGAATAATAAAACTAATAAGCAAAGCATTTAGGAGAAATGAAATGCTTGCGATTTACTATAATTTTGATAGTCTTATTCACTTCTTTTCAATCATTTGTCTAGCGAAGTTCTCTTTTTTTCCCAAAAAAAAAACGTTGTTTGCAATCTTAGACACTTATTTTTTTTTTTATTTTTTTTTTTTTGTTATATTCATAATAAATAAATATATAAAACACATAGAAATACAGATTATGCTGAGGAGTAATAGCTGGATGCAATCTTAATATTATGCCGTCCTCTCTCTGTCTCTAATCTAGAAAATTAAGCCCTTTTAGGTATTTCTAAAAACATATTTTTATGATCTGCATTTTTTTATGTTTAAGTTTAGAAATGGCAACCCGTCTCCCCCCCTCCAAAAAAAAAAAAAAAAAGGTATATAAGCACATTTAAGAAAGAAGTTGCTTTACGCCTAGAGAAAATTGACTTATTGTACTAAAACTATCTAATAACTTTAATTAGGCAATGTTTACAAATGTACATACATATACATATATATATATATATATATATATGTCTGTGTGTGTGTATATATATATATATAAAGGTTATTTAAAAAAAGAAAGACATTTTCAAACTTTAAAACGCCTAGCATTTATTTATTTATTGTGGGGAGAGGGGGGTGTTGTAGTTGAACTTTTAACTTTAGTTAAATCTAGAAATCAGCCTTAAGTTTATAAATTTGTTTTAAAATAAGGTTATTATCATCGTATGATTAAACATAAATCTGTTTACGGTAATTAAAACCATTTCTATTTAAGAGTTCGCTTTTAGTTACTGGGATATATTTGCATTAAAGTTTAAAAATAATTAAGTATTAAATTCAAAAATTTTCAGTAATGAAATTTTATTTTAATTTAAATTTTAAAATATATGTAAAATAAAAGCATATGCTTAAAACTCGATTTACTCTTTCTGTAGACTAAAATGGATAAAAACATTTTCTTTAAAACATAAAACAAAAATATCGAAACATTACACTCCAAGTGCAAGCAATACCTTTCTGGATCAACTGTAATCCTTTCACAGAAATATTGATAATTGAGGAGCGTAACATCTTCCCCATTCTGACAGTATACATAAAGGGTAGCGGATGCACTTGCTTTGACTCATAGGACTGCTATGGGGGGAAAAACTCAACACGAATTTTCGGCTATCGGCCTGGAAACCAGGGGATATTCAATTTTAAGATGGCTGGGAAGAATATATCTGCCCGAAAGCGAGCAAGTGCAGTCACACACATAAGCTCTTTTATTTGTATGATAAATTAGCGTAGTGATTGGTACGCAAAAAAAAAAAAAAAAAAAAAGTAAACATTATCGTGCTACATAATTTTATTAAAACTCTATTTTATCGCCATATTAGTGATGGATATATATATAACAGCGAACTTAAATTAAAGTCGCATGTTTATAGTTAATGATGTTCATCCCGGCATCAAAACTGATATTTAAGAGCTGTTCTTACATCTTTACGATAAAAATATTTCTTTTCATGCACGGTTAAGTGAAATTTTGCCCTATTCTCCCATGTTAAGAAAATCATAAGTTTCGAATAACTTCTGAAGATTTTTAATTCGAATGTTGCAAATAAATAGGGTTCTTGGCAGTGTCATAAATAATATTTTAAAACTGGTCTGACCTCTCTGCGATCATTTGTTCGTGAGATATCGTGTTAACAGATTAACACACTAACGGACTAACAAACTAGCAGACGCCCTTCAGACGGACACCATACAACTTTTGTCCTTTTCGGATTCCTCACACCTGAAAACGTAAAAGAAAGTAAAAAACCGAGGTCGAAAATTTTCACGATTACCTAAGTTCCCCATACCTATAGTACGATGGGGAACTAATATATTCGTCACATTTCTAAAATTAAAAATAATTTTTTCGAAAAATTATTAAGATACATTCGAAATTGTCGAAATTTAAAAAGCATTTCTATTGCTTTAATATTTTACTTAATATGATAAAAATGAAAATTTGCGAATATCCCTTTATTGTCGAGTTGGTTTTATAAAATACCTCATTTTATCATCGTTATTTCTCTAAATTTTCATGATATAAACTGTATATTTCTTATAAGGTACTCTACATTAATTAAGTGTTAAACTATGCCTTTCTTCAGGGATGGAACACGGGTGCAGAATTCATACCACTACCAATGTAAGAAAATTTTCTACCTCTTATATCAACGATATTATAGGTAGAGAAATTTGTTAAACAGATTCCGGTATGAATTCTGCGCCCGTGTTCCATCCCTGCTTTCTTTTTCTTTTCTTTTCTTTTCTTTTTTTTTTTTTTTTTTACAATCCAGGTGATCACATTAACAATTTGAATATTAAATGTATTTGTTTGAGATATATTGGAGTGTAAGGTTGATTTTTATACCAACTATGTGAAAAATACAAGAGCCGGAAATCGAACCCGGGACCTCCGGTTAATGCGCGATAACCGAAGGGACCGGATTCTATTCCCGGATCTGGTATTTTTCGCATATTTGGTGTAAAAATCAATTTTCCACTCCGATCTATCTGAATTTTCCAAAAAAAAAAAAAAAAAAAAAAAAAAAAAAAAAAAAACTAAATGTATTTGTTTTAAATTATAGTATAAGGAATTAGGCATATGAATCATGTTTCCTGAAAGTTTCATGAAATTTGGATAAAGTCGCTGGAATTATACAATAAAAACTTGTGAAAAAAATGCATTTTTAATAAAATAGTTAAAAGTATTTAAGCTATCATTACAAAATTCTACATACCTACAAAATAGAACTTTTATAAACATATCTAAAATTTGCAGATGTGTCGTGTAAAACATGAGTTCATTGAAATGAGTACTATTTTGATTGTAAATAAAATATAAACATGTTTTGTTTCTATCTAAATAGTCTTAGACACTTATTTTTATGATTCAGTGTGTACATTGATAGATAGATAAACGAAATGTTTGCAATTGGTCGATTACTAAGGAAATCAACTTGATAAAAACAATTTTTCCTTATTTGATATACATTACAAAATTTACATTTATATGAAAATATTAAAAAATTCTAGTTTATTCTTCAACACCAATTTAGCTTAATGTTCAATTAAATTTCAACAGGAGCTAATAATCCATTAAACTAGTGCAATAAAAGGGAAAAAAAATTATTAAAAGAAAAATAATAATAAATATTAAATAATAAAATTAATTCCTTGAGAGGCTTTAGCTCTCAAATTTCCACTACTACACATATGGCCTTGGTGAAGTTTCCTGTGTGCAGAAATTAATTGGAGGGTCCCACTTAACCGATATTTGTATGAGGTCCGCGATGTAATGCTGTTAATGCGATGTACCCACTTAGTTGGTGCATTTATAAAGTCCACGTTGCGTTGGTGTTAATGCAACGTGCCCACTTAGCTAGTGTGTATATAAAGCCCGCGCTTTGTTTCTGTTAAAGTGAAGTGCACACTTAGTTGGTGTATACATGAAGTCCCCATTGTGTTGGTGTTAATGCAAAGTACCCACTTAGCTAGTGTATATATAAAGTCCTCACTTTGTTGGTGTTAATGTGAAGTACCCACTTAGTTGGTGTATACATGAAGTCCTCGGTGTGTTGGTGTTAATGCAACGTGCCCACTTAGCTAGTGTATATACAAAGTCCTCGCATTGCAGGTGTTAACGTGACGTACCCGTTTCGCTGGTGTATTCATAAAGTCCGCTCTCTGTCAGTGTTTATGAGGAGTACCCACTTAGGTAGTGTATATAAGAAGTCCGCATTGTGCTGGTGTTACTATGACCTGCTCACTTTGTTAGTTTTTATAAGAAGTCTGTATTGTGCTGATTTTAAGGTGACGTGCCCAGTTAGCTAATGTTTATATATAGTCCTGCATCGATTTAAGGGTATTACTAAGGCAGATTATATATATATATATATACATATATATATATGAGTGTGATCGTGAAGATTTTATTTTATTAAGTTTTAGATGTATTTATTATTATTATTATTATTATTTAATGTTTGGATTTTGTAACTTTTTTATCTCCTATGAGTATTTTAAAATTTATGCAACAAGTATATATTTTGCATATATTAAGTATATTGATAAATATAAATCTTGTTACATATCAAATGAAGAAAGTTATATATCTGGATGTATCAAGTACGTATAAAATATATTTGTCATAATTAATAATTGCTTTGGTAATATTTCTCTTAATCTCGATCTAGTGGATTTATATCTGAAATTTGACTACTTTTTTCATTCATCATTATTGCTATCATTATATAATGTATATATAAACTGTAGTGAGAAATTAAATATTTTACATTTATTAACCTATATAAAGCACAGTTATTAGAGAAATACATTATTCATTGTTAATTATAAGAAATAAAGAATTAAATACTCGTGGATTATTTATTACCAAAATTCCGTCGAATGATATATATATATATATATATGTGTGTATCTTTCAATGAGTAATTAATAAACAGTAGTGAGAAATTAAAATATAAAGCGCAGTTATTAGACAAATACATTATTCGTTGTTAATTAAAAGAAAAAAAAATACTCGTGTATTATTTATTACCAAAATCCCGTCAAATAATATATATATATATATATATATATATATTGCAATGAGTAATTAATAAAATAGATATTGATACCGATCAGTAACAGGGATATTAAATAAAGAATGAGATTTGTTTTTCAATCGTCCGTTTTACTACGCTGAGTCAGGAACTTCACACCCGTATATTTCTTTTACGCATAACCGGGGACCTGAAACGCGAACAGTTCTTTACCGTCAAACCGGGGACTTGAGTTTTCATGTTTATACACACCTTAAATATTTTTGTGTATACGGTATAGTGCAAAAACCGTAAACTGGGGACTTCTTAAAAAAAGTGGAGAAAATGAAGTATGTAATAGTTTGAAGTCAGAAAGACGCTTTTCTATCAATTTTCAAACCGGGGACGTCCCCGGTTTGATGGATGTCCCCGGTTTGTTGTTGTGTATCACAATGAAAGTCCCCAGTTTACGGTTCTCACAAACACACACACACACATACACACATACACACACACATACATACATCATCGTAAAAATAGTGAAAACGGACTCAGGGGACCTCAAAACGTATAGAAACATCAAAATCTCGAATTCGGATTTTTGACATGATTACAATACTTTCCTCACTATAGTGTTCGGAAAGTAAAAATTAAAAGCACAGAAAAGAAATAAAAAGAAAGAAGTATTTGATATAACAAAATACTCTTTTTCTACCTTTTCCTAATTTTGTGCATATGCATCTGTTTAATGTGCAAGTATACCGAATAAAGAAAGGAGGAATAATAATATATATTTTAAAACTATATTTTAAAAGTCTATGTTAAAATATTATTATACATTGAAATATTATCTCTAGGATTTTCCCTGAAATCCCATCGTACTCAAGCATGCCAATATATTTAAAACTAACAAACAAGTTTGTTTTCATTTAACATTTAATCGTCTTAATAGACCACGTTAATTTAAAATTGATGTATCTAAGAAAATTAAATCTGAATTTAAATGGTTAACATATTGTAAATGCAACATAGAAAAAAATAATAATAATAACTTTCTCTTACCCTGAAATTAGATACTATAAATACAGCTTGGAGATTAAGAGGTAAGATAATGAGTACTGTTATGCACACCTGCGTTAAACAATTCAAATTAGGCTTCGGAAAAGTTTTGTATCATAATTATTTCTGTATGGGGGGGGAGGTGCTACCGCCCCCCTGAACACACCGTTACATTAATGCACCTGTATTTATATAGAATTTAATTCAGTTATTAAAAAATAATTCTGTTTTTAAAAAATAATTTATTAAAATTATTATTTAAACAAATTATTTTTTATGATAATGCAGACAATTTCGATATTAGAGAAGTAGTATAACGCTTAAAAAAAAAAAAAAAAAAAAAAAAAAAAAAACCGTTGAATTTATTCTCAATATTATATATATATATATTTTTTTTCTATGTTAAAAATGAAAAAAAAATATATAACTTTATTTTAAATTATCGCAGATCGATGGTTCAACCATTCCTTTTAAAGGTATTGGCGAGCTCTTTGAAAGATACCCATCATGAAAATTTACTCCCCTCGAGGGGGGACTTCCCTCCCAGGGGGAGGCATGACTACTACATACACAATTTTTTTTTCCCAGTTCACTATCTCTATTACAAAAAGTATATTTTTGTTTTATTTGCTTTAGTGCAGTCTATAGATGTTAAACTCTACTTACCTGCTATTTCCCACATAGACATAATGTATTTGAATAATTTTGAGTGTCTCTGAACACGAACTATTTGCTTCATCTCAACGAAAAGCTTAGTGTAGCATCCCTATATGATACACATTTGAACTTTCTGCCACAATTTGTTTTTGAGATATGCTGATAACAGACAGACACACACACACACACACAGACACACACGTACAGACAGACACTTAGACCAACCGCTAAAAACATGATGTGTAAATATAAGAAAATATCACTTTCGAAAATTTCACCCAAAAACAATACTTTTTCTACCTTTTGGGTAAGAGAAAAGAAAATCTAGTTAACTGATTTTATATTTAAGTAGTAACTTTTATTCTAACATATTTATGCGGAAATTATTACTAATTGTTTAATAAAATTTCACAAAAAAACTATGTGTTAGTTTTATAATACGTTATTTATCATTTTATAGTTAAGTGAGGTTAAAAAAAAAATAATAAAAATAAAACATGAACAGAAATTTTTTTTTTTTTTTTTTCTTAAACGACATTTAATTCGGAATATGTTTATGAATAAAACGGATTAACATAAGAAATTGTTATTTAAAATTGAAACAAATTCAAACGTTTTACAATTTATATTAAAAAAAAATCTGTTATGCTTCCATATTAATTTAAAATTTATTTATTAATTTAAGAGTCTTTATACTAAATAGAAAATTTCTCTTAGTATAAATTTTTAACTCACAGATAAAGTTCGTATTTCTTTTTTGAAAGGGTCTAACAACTAGCTGGAACCCGTAGAATTCGACGGTCACTTTACTGACCGAAATTTTTCCAAATTCGACACATCATTATTTAAAAGCTTTCCAAGTTAAAACATCTAATATATTTTACGACATTTCACTTAAAAAAAACGAAATTCAGGAAAATGCTTATAAATACTATATATGACATCACTTTCTACAAAGTAATAGCAATGTGATGTCAAACTGACTCCAAATAAACAGTTGCTATCTTTTATTTTCTATTTCATTTAAAACTAAGACTACATGTTAGATGACCCGCAATCAACATCAAATTTCAAGACCTTTATCACCAATCGCCTCGAATTCCTAAGACCTTTCAAATAAGGTGTCACATCGTGGTGTCAACTGCAAAATCCTTTAGTTGCACTTTCCACCGCCAGGGGGCACAGTTTGTTCTATATGAACATCACCAACGGTCAGGAAATACCAAGACCTTTAAAATAAGGTGTAACATGGTAGGGCCTACGGAAAAATCACCTAGTTCCATTTTTCAGCACCAGGGGACGCAGTATATTGTATACAAACATCTCCAATCACCATGAAATTTCAAGACATTTAAAATGATGTGCTACATCCCCCCCCCCAGAGGGGAGGGAACCATTCGACTTTTTTTTTTTCTCTTTTGATGACACATCTACCGACCAAGACCTTTTTTTAGACACCTCAACAAAATTTTACACATAGCCGTTCTCTCAATTTAGTGAATACAGACAAAACACGTTTCAAATTAATATATATTGGGTTGGCAACTAAGTTCCCGCCGTTTTTTTTTTAAATTGGAAAAATCTCTATGACATTAAATACTTTTGGCACGAAGTTGTATATCATTCTAAAGAGAATATATTGTTCTACCTAAATATATGTTTTGTTGTTACTAAGATACATTTTCTTGTTATTTACAGATCATTAACATCGAATGTCAAGTTGAGAAGAAAGAGCATTTTTAACACTCCCCTTTTTTTGGCCTTTAATCAAGGTTCTAAGGCCGCAGAAGCTGCTCGCAACATTTGTGCTTCATGTGGAGTGGGTGCTATAGCTGAAAGAACCGCCATTGATTGGTATGCATAGTTCAAAAATGGAAATTTTGACCTCAAAGGCACATCTCGTTCTGGCCGTCCAGTTGAGTTCCATGAAGAGCATTTGAACCACCTTTTGCATGAAAATCCGCTTCAAGCAACAAGGGAACTGGCAGAGACAATGGATTGCTCCAACACTACTGTAGAGAAGCATCTTCACTCGATGGGCAACGTTCAGAAGTGTGGAATGGCGGGAACTTACTTGCCAACCCAATAGATACTAATTGCAATTAAATAAATAAGTAAAACGAAAAACAAAAATCAGAAAATTCGAATATATTGGTATTTAAATGTAGACACACAATAGGTGTATGTATATATTAAATTCATAATTCATATAAAATTTCAGTTTTTTTTTAAATATTTTTATATACTTTTTTATTTGTAAATTAAAAAAAAAAAAAAAAAAAAAAAAGATAGGTAGTTAAACAGATTAGATAAGTAGACGAATACGTGGTAAACATAAAACTTAAACCTGTTAAAACATTTGCTGATGTCAGGAAAATTTATATGAGGTAATGAAAAAATATAAATATTATAATAAACATAATGAAAAAATATATGCATAAATATTTTACAACAAATTATGAAAACAAAAATATTAATATATAAGGAAAATTAACAAGTTAATAGTAACCTTGATATATAAGAACATGAATAATTTGAAATCGTAAAATGGCGCTAAAGGATCTACAGAAGTATATGTTGGTGCACCAAAATAAATGAAACATTCTGCCAGCCTAAATTCTCCATCAGAAGTAAAAAATCGAAACAACGAAAATAAAATAAAATTAATATGTAAATATTAAATAAAACTGCGTGGGCATACTGATGAAAAAATATGTTGTTCCTCGTCTAAAACGGCTACAAATCTAACCTGGCAGAGGACAACACTTAATTGTTATATAGAACAATCTGGCTGAAATATATGAATTGGTGCCACTTTCTCTTGGCGATATATTCAAAGATTAAATCACATTTTTTTTTTTTTTTTTTTTTTTGACATATGAATATTTCTTTATCCAATCCAAGACACACAGACACAATTGCAAAGCATCTACCTGTATGAAAACTTCATACGAATCAGCTCACAAGTACGTTTTTATCTGAAAGTTAATTTTTTCGTTCGCCCTTCTGAATCTATAGATGTCGTGTAAAACGATTAATAAACGCGGTTGAGACATTCATATATGAGCTGTATATCTATCCAGATTCAAGCAAATCCGTTCATAAGCACGTTATCGTACGATTTTGAAATTTTGAAATTGCCATTATTTTGAAACAAGATGATAGAACAAGATGTTCAACAAACTCATTTAACTTATTTATAAGTTAGCAACTCATCGCAGTGAAATGTTTGCCTATATATATATGTATTAGGTCGTCGCAAAAGTTCGTGAGGATGCGGATCATTTTATTGCCTCCAAAGACGAGAGCTTCTATCGCCGTGGTATACATTTGTTACCCGAAAAATGGCTAAAGGTTGTAGAAAGTAATGGGGAGTATTTGATTAAAAATTGTCATTTCATTTGATGTATTTTTATGAAATGAAGCAATAAGAAACCACACGAATTTATGCAAAGACCTAATATATATATATTTTGTATTAATTATATGCTGCATGGTGTTTTTTTAAGCGTTTGATTCTCTAATAGGATAATTTAAAAAGCTACCATTTGTTTAAGTTTTATTAAGCAATATTATAATATCTATATCTCTCTATATCTATATCTATCTATATATATATAGGTCATTACCGTCTTTTTTTAATTCACTATAACAGAGGGCGCTATCCTTCCTCCCTATCTTGTTCTATTGCATCCATAGGAAATACCTCTTACTTATAAATTGCGAATTTACGTATCTCAAATTATTGTAAGTTTTAAATTAAAATTTAATGAAATAAATTTATTTTAATTTTAATTTTTAATTTTAAGGTCAATTAGTTATTAAAATTAGCTAAAGGAATTTAAACTATTTTTTTTTTTTACTTAATAGTTCAGTAGATAAATAAAACTCTATAAATAACTGTAAATTTAACTATATTCAGTCTCATGGCTCTTGTGGTTCGTTTGAGCTGTATTCAGCGTGTTTTGCAGTTGTAGAGTGAATAATAATTTTGGTTTTATTATTTAATCTTAGGATTAAATTTGTTTATTCAGTAATATTGGTGATTGTAGATATAAAAGTATGTTTCTCACTTGGTTATTCCTCTTTCTCTTTGAGTTTAAATTATTTGCATGTTTTATGAGTGATATTGGGCATAGCTTGCTGTAAAGTTTTAGTTAATTGCATACAGCACGACAGACATATCACATAATCTGCATGCAACATTCATTCTACGCCCTTGAAAAAGTAATAATGTTGTATGTTTCAGGATGCTCATTTTTTAGTAATCATTATTCTTTTTTTTTCTTTTCTCTCTCTCTCTCTCTCTTTTTTTTTTTTTTTTTTTTTTTGTAGTTCTTTATGTGATACTTGGTTTTATCTACTGCATTGTTTGAAAAAGGTTTTCGATATATATGTATAGAGAGAAAGAGAGAAACATTTCTTTTTTTTTTTTTTTTTTTTTTCGTATATCATCACTCTCTCTCTTTCCTTTTTTAAATAGCCTCGATAAAATATCATGTATTACGTAAGTAAGGCATAACCAGAAATTAATTATTTAATGTTTCTTTTTTATTTCATTCTCAGAAAAGATGTAACGAGACAAGGGTACAAACTGAGATAATTTAACTTAATGAGAAAAGATTGAAACGACTTAACTTGACATTCAATTTGTCTCAGCAAATTAATTGTAACTTTAGTTTATTTTTACATGTACCCCTAATCTCAAGAGATGTAATAAATCTGTATTTTTCTATTTTCTAGTCCAATAAAGACGTATTTTTTAAGAGATAAAACCTATTTCAGGACATTTTCTGGTGCCTAGATATTTCCGTAACTGAAAATAATTAAATTCTAATCACAGGAATCATTTTGTTATTACACAAAATGAAATCATACATAATACAAAGATTATGGAATATTTTGTATTAACAATTCTAGTAACATCAAGTAATATGGTGAAACCAAAATAAAATGAAAAAAAAAATTATTTTCTTGAAAGAAGTTTCTTTTCCATTGAATTTCTGAAATGATAAAAAAATAAAATGCCATCACAGGAAATTATATGATATCATTAAATAAAGCATTTAAAATGCATACAAAGAATAGGTATTGAATTAATCGTAGTTTCAAAGCGTAGGAGTATTAGTCTTTTATAAATATATATAAAGATAGATAGACCAGTATAATTTGGCGAATATAATAGAAAATTATTTGCAAATTTTGAAAAAGACTTAGTAATTCAGTTGTAAAATTTGTTGTCTTCTACACTCTTACATTATCTAAAAATACAGATTTACCGTCAATTTATCATATTAAAAGGAAATCTAAGTAATATAATTTTAAAAAAATCTGGTGTGAAACAGCCACACGACTTCCATTGCCCACTAATAATACGTATTATATGCATTTTTTGGAAATAATGTGAACAGAAGACATAAAAGTGACCTAAAGAAGTAGTAGAAACCAAAACGTTTTCCGGTAAGCGAAACTTTGTACACATGTCAAGACATATAAAACGAAGCTTACATAATAAAATAAAATAAAATAAAATAAAATAATGCTAATAATGGAAGAGTTTTTTTTTAAAACACCAATTTCGGAGATCTAAAACTGACCTACCTTTGCAGGATAACTGTTAATTTTCTTCTAATAACCACGTAATATGTAAGAAAAGAATGTATAATAATTTTCATGAAAATCGTTAGAGCCGTTTTTGAGATACCAAATTTTACCAAAACTCAATTAATGACCGGAAAGCAATAATTACTTTCAAAGGGCTATTTAAAAGTGAGTTAATATGGTGAGTTTGAAAGAAATCTGTACAGCTGATTTTAAAGAATCGCGCTTCCGAGACCTGAAATTGAGCTATTTATACAGGACGCCTATCCATTTTCCTGAACTAACCAACTATATCATTCGAAAGGACATCTAATAGAGTTTTTATATAGCAAATTTGAAGAAAATCGTTTGAGCCGTTTTTGAGATACGGACTTACGGTCCCACTTCCGGTTTCCGATGTCAATTTTCACCAAAATTTGGAAATTTCATCTGTACATCAGACGTATTTCAATTCTAAAGTTTCGTAGCTCTATCTTTATTACTTTCTGAGCTATAATAACCAGAAGATTCTCCACATACATACATACACACACACATACATACATACACACTGACCAATTGTCAAAAACCACTTTTTTGGACTCAGGGGACCTTAAAACGTGTAAATCAGGTGAAAACCAGATATCGAATTTTCAGACCGAATACAATACTTCTATTACCTACGGTAGTAGGGTAATGGAAGTAATAGTAAACAATAGATCTATTTTTATATTATAATAAACAATCCAAAATATATTAGATCCAGAAATTTATATTAAAATAAATATAATCGATACAGTAAATTTACAGTTAATAATTGTTCATAATACTTTTCTTTTTTTTTACTTACTGGTACATGATTACATGCACCAACGGTACTATACAACACCAGTACAATGGTACTTATAATTACCAATAAATTTAATGGTATTTTGCTATGCAGGAATCTGAAAACGCACAAAACTCGGCTCCGTGTCAGTCCCTATTACGCAAGTATGTTCGCTTCTCGCATATATATATATATATATATATACACACAGAAAAATAAATTGGTCACAGTGACCTGCCAAAATGCTCAGCTGACAATACAGAATTGACTAACCAAAATAACTGACTAGCCAGAAAGTGTACTTGCTGAACTAGTCCCAAAAACTGAAAAGTGTACTTGCTGAACTAGTCACCGAAACTGAAAAGTGTACTTGCTGAACTAGTCTTCAAAACTAAAAAGTGTACTTGCTGAACTAGTCACCAAAACTGAAAAGTGTACTTGCTAAACTAGTCACCAAAACACTACTCCAGACTAGGAAGGTTAATATTATTAGACAAAGAAGGCTAGTCGATAATCATAATTATCAGACCAGGAAGGTTAGTCAACAACCGCAGTTGCCAGACAAGGCAAGTTAGTCAGAATCTGCACTTGATTAAGACGGTTAGTCAGCAGCCAACAGGTATTCTACGAAGCAAGCTAGTCAATTTTCAATGAATATCTGAAGAGGCAGGATAGTCAAGACTATTTACCTGACTAATCTGTCTGGTAATATTTGAAAAGGAAAACTAGTCTCTATTTGACTAAGCTGCCTCATAATATTTGTGGAGGAATTTTATCCCGAAAAAAATATTTGACTAGCCTGTCTCATAATATTTGAGGGAGATTAATAAAAAAAATTTAATAGATTAAAATCCTTCATATTTTATGAGGAAGTGGCCTCATACTTGTTTGCAGGGGCTTTTAAAAAAGCATTGATGTTAGTTTTAACCTCTTTACTTTTGTAATTGTTTAATCCCCCCTCCCCTTTTAAATGTTCAACCTTGGAAAAATATTTAAAAACTTTTCTGAAAAATATTACTTGTCTATCAACTGGAATAAAATACTCATAGCTGCCAACTTTTTCAATTTATTCCGGAATGTTGTTAACATTCGCCCTTTTCTTCATACCATATTCTTAATAGAATAATTTTCTTTAGCATGTAATTACAATTAAATATGAAGATAATTACTCCTCAAAGAATATGGTTTGAAGATAGGGCGATATACTAACAACATTCCGGAATCAATTAAAAAAGTTAGCAGCTATGAATACTGGAAATTTAACAAACTACTGAAACAAAGAATTTGCTAGTTTAATCATTCTTCCCTACCTTTATTCATCATTAACGCACGCATTTATCCAACACTTTTTTATCAAGGCATTCCAAGAGGATTGTGGCGCCACATGATTTAGTCCACTTTTTATGCACATCCTCATATATGGATTTAGAAATATATATATATATATATATATTTTCTCATCGATGCTTTCATTTTATACGCTGTGGTTACAAAAAAATATGTAAACTTTTTTTTTTTAAGTTCCTTTTTTTAATATTTAAGCCACCTGAATATATGTATATATTTTTTTAAATAATGGATTTTTTCCACCTGATTAAAATTACAGATAAGTACGACGATACAATGTGCTTTAACAATTGATACAGGCAATATAAACAATATGCATGGTATAGACGATACAATGTACTAAACTATAAATAACATCGAACTCCAAATTTCAGGTTATTTAATGTTTTAAAATCATAAATATTAATGATATACTTTTTTTTTTTTTTTTTTTCAAGGTGAGGGTGGACATAAAATTTGCATAAAAAAAACACTTTAACATATATAATAATAATTTTTATTTTTAATCATCTCTGTAAATTTTATGCCCAGAGAAATTTTAATATATAACAATAATTTATAAGTATTTGATCATCCAAAATAACACTCACTTACCTGATAACATTACTTTCAACATTCTTAAATCAAGAATTTATGTGGCCTATTTAAATAAGATTTCTCCTTCATTAAAACTATGCAATTGAAATAATACATAAAAGACAAAAATCAAGATAAAAATAATTTTATTGAAAATTATAAATGTTTCATATACATGAAGAAGATTGCTCCATAATTTACATAAAAATTAATCATAATAATAATAATATAAAAGCACAAATATAATTAGGTAATAAAACGTAATTTTTGTTTATCCCTAATGATGGCAAGCCGCTGAAAATTGTAGGAATAGCACCATCTTTAACAATTGGTTTATTTCTTGGGACTTGATATAACTTTCCTTCTTTTTCATCAAAATAAATTATTGTTTGTATAATTCCATCAGGTTTAAAATAGAGCCCACAAACCTTAAAAAAAAGAAAAAGAAAAAAAAAAGACATCAGGACATTACTAAGAAATACGTTATATGAGGTGTAAATTTCACCTCATTGCATAGGTTGCATTCAATTAAGAAGTTGCATATACCATAGATGGCTTCATTGGAAATCAAATAAATCAATAAGGAGACGAAATATTCTATCAAAACCTTTCTTAATCTATGCATAAATTATTATATATATATATATATATATATATATATATAATAGATAACGTAATAAAATTTAATCTTAAAATTTAGCAATTAATAGAACTAAAACAATAACAGCACACTAAAATATAGAACTGAATTTAACATAGAGGAAAGAATGACACTTTTAGTTGCGATATCGATAAGGAACCAAATATATATATATATGTTTGTGTGTGTGTGTGTGTGTGCGTGCAAAAACAGGGCAGTTTGGGATCGCCTAGCAGAGGCCTTCATCCTGCAGTGGGTTGATAGAGGCTGAAATTGGTAATGATGATATATATATATTGTCATATAACACCATACCTTATAATTCGTATGATTACTTTAGAAAAGCAAGCACGAGATTCTTTTTAAAATCGATCTGGATTTATTGATTTTTTTATTGAATTATTATTTTTTTAATGAATATATCTCTGTTAGATCATTATTGTTAAGCATATTTGAAAGTTGACAACCATATTATAAATGCTATCGCTGCATAGCAGCTCCACCTTTCGAGCGATTGACACCAAAAGTTGATAGGCACTAATTTAGGTCAAGGTGCATCTACATATAAATTTATATGTAATTCTGAACAGTAGTTCCGTAGATACAGTTGCCACAAAATTTTTGTCACACATACATACACACACAGACGGACAGACAAGACATTTTCTAAAAATGGTCAAATCGTGGTCTAACCTCCCAAAACTTGCAAATCCGTCGAAAACCGGAAGTCGAAAATTTTTACAAATCCAATACTTTCTTCCATTGAACATACAAGAAAAAAAAAAAAAAAAAAAAAGATGTAATTACTAATTGTATTGCGTTAAAAATCAGAAAAAAAAAAAGACTAATAATAATAGACTAATAATCACTTATGTGAGTTATGAACTTCAAGATTGCAAAAATGTGTTTCAAGGTCAGTGATAATAGTTCATTGTTTAATGCTTATATTCTGAAAAAAAATAAAAAAAAAAATAAATAAATAAATAAATAAAAGTATCTTTATTTATTGCATTTGTTCGACGGGAATGTTTATTTACTATAATAATTTGGGTTGCACGGATATATATGATTCGAAATTAAACATCTGCTTTGATTTTATTTGTTCTAGAGAAGACGATAAAGATAGAATATTATTATTATCTGCCTTGATGGAATCAGTTTCCTAAATGTGTTTATTTTATATTGTTTTTTACTTTCTTCTGTATTCAATAGAAGAAAGTATTTCAATCGTAAAAATTTTCAACTTCCGCTTTTCAATGGATTTACACGTTTTGAGGGCTCCAGAACGCGATTTGACCATTCTTAGAAAAATATGTGTATGTGTCTGTGTGTGTGTGAGAAAAATTTTGTGGCAACGTATCTCAGGAACTACTGCAGATAACTGCATATAAATTTATATGCAGATGTACCTTGGCCTAAGTTAGTGCCTATCAACTTTTGGTGTTATTTGCTCAACAAGTGGAGCTGCTAGACCGCGATTTTCGCAATTTTAGGAAAGGCTGTATCGCAGAAACTACTAAACGAATTTGCATAAATTTATATGCAGATAAACTTTGACGTAAGTTAGTGCCCACCAATATTTTTTGTCAAATGCTCAACAGTTGGTGCAGCTATACATCGACTTTCGCGTTTTCAGGGAAGGCTGTATCTAAGGTTCTGTTGTATATAATCAAACAAAACTTGACACGTATCAACGTAGCCATTATATGACATTACGCAGATTCAATTTGGATGCATATCAGCCAATAAGTGGCGCTGGTATACTGCAATTTTCTTAGAGAACAGGATATGGCTATATCTCAACTTCTGTGTCATATAACTGTACAAAACCTGATATATGAGGTAACCATTATGAAGAAGCATTTTTAAGACTTTATTTATAGAGAATTAAACTGTCTTTCTTTTCTTATTATTAGTGTTAGTTTTTTCTAAAATGAAATTATCTGCATTCATTATGGTAGATAATTTTAATAAATAACAGTTTTAAGAAAATATTTTTACTGGGCGAATGAATTTTCCTATAGGAAAATAAAGAAGAAATTTTTGCGGTGGTCGCAACATAATAGCTTTAAATGAAATCACGACAAGTATTTCCTCCATGTTTGCTGTATATACAAGTATAAATGGAGAAAAATTGAAAACTTCGTTCACATAAAAGCGAGGATTGAATTTTATTAAAAATAAAGGTATTTAAAACAACAACAACAACAACAACAAAAGTATGTTGTGGCCACCACAAGACTTTCTTTTTATATTTTCTATTACAAATTCGCTCAGTACAAATAATTTATTAAAGCTCTTATTTATTTAAATTACCTACCATACTGAATGCATACGATTTTCATCTTAGAGAAAAATTGCATTGAAAGTACAAAGAAAGACAGCTTTATTCTCTATAAATAATATATTAAAAAATGAGTTTTCATAATGGTTATCTCACATATCAAATTTTGTACAGTTATACACCATAGAAGTTGAAATATAGCTTTTCCGTTCTAGGGGAAAATTGCAGTACAACAGCGCCACCTATTGGCCGATATGCATCCAAATTGAATTAGCATAATGTCTGATAATGGTCTTTTCACATATCATTTATTATTATTATTGTACGCAATAGAACTTGAGATATCTCTTTTCCTTAAATTATGGAAATCGCTATATAGCACCGTCACCTATTGAATTATTGATACCAAAACTGGAAGGACAATAATTTATCTCGAGGTAGATCCACATATAAATTTATGTGTAGTAGTTCCTGAGATATAGCCTTCCCTTGAATTGTGAAAATCACTGTATAGCAGCGCCATCTTTTGAGAAATTGACATAAAAAGCTGATAAGGACTAGGTTATGTCACGGTGCATCTACATATAAATTTATATGCAATTCTCTGCAGTAGTTCATGAGACATAGCATTCCCTTAAATTGTTGAAATCGCTAGAGACCCTGTATAATATAGTTTCCTAATATATGGTCTCTAGAAATCGTTGTATAGCAGTGCCATTTCTTGATGGATGGGCACTAATTTATGTCAAAGTGCATTTACATATAAATTTATATGTAATTACGTGCAGTAGTTCCAGAGTTGCAGTCGCCACAAAATTTGTGTCTCTCTCACACACACAGAGGCATATCTAATATTTTCTAAAAAAAGTCAAATCGTGTTCTGGAACTTTCAATACGTGCAAATTCATCGAAAAACGGAAGTCGAAAATTTTTATGAATCTAGTACTTTCTTCTACTGAATATAGAATAAAGTAAAAAAAAAAAAATGTAAATTGCGAAATCTTTTCAATTTCCAGGATGTAAATACGAGGTTATACTGTATTTATTCAATTTATATATTAATAACAGTCAAAAAAGATTTATAATACTTTCCTAATTTTCATACAATTTCTACAAAAGATACATATTAGTTTTGTTGAAGAAAAGAAAACAGATCCATACAAATACGGATCTATTTTTCTGGATACGAATAGGGAGCTCCGATACATGTCTAGCATGTGTATAATGTTTAAATTAGTTACAGAGTTATAAATATGCCTATAAATTTAGATTTATAATTGTAAAAAATATTTTGAAAGGTGTGCAGTACGATAGCTGTGAATTGCAGTCGTACTAGATCGAATGTGCGCTATCGAAGATAAACAAACACAGAGAGAAAAAACAGAAAGAAAATTAAAAAAGGTTTATCAATTATTCGCACCACAGAACTAGCGTTGCAAAATAATACTTGCAAAACTTTGAATAAACACCATAAAATAAAAAAAATTTGCAACAATGGTTTCGGTTCGAAAGAGCATACGACCCTTCGTTAGGCGACCAAAGTAGGCACGAGTACAGCAGTCAAAGCCGTGCATCACCACTTTGACTGCTGCACTCGTGCCTACTTTGGGTGCCTGACGAAGGGTCGTGTGCTCTTTAGACCCGAAACAATTGTTGCGAGATATTTTATTTTTATGGTGTCAATTTAAAGTTTTGTAAGTTTTATGCCCACTTATATAAAGTATTTTAAATTACTTGTTGTAAATTATTAAAAAAAGTTTTATTGTTAAATTGGAAATGTTTGCCATTTATACCATTAATGATAAAGTTTATATACCTTTACTGTGTCTACTATTGTGGGGGAAAATGTTACGTATTAATGAGTTTAAAAAATTTTCTGGGGGAACTATATTTGACAATTTATAAGTAAATCATTCATAATTACCAGTTGCAAAGTACTAACATAAATTTAACCCACTATATCTAAAATTAGTATATGCTGTAGCCATTACAAAATTTTCTTCTATTATTATGTAATATTATTGCACCATATATCTGTTACAATGCACAAAGTAATTAACACAGCTTCTCACAAATAAAGATTTTACAAACTAATTTAACAAATAGATGCTGAGATACTATAACTATCTGGAAATTTACAAAGAGTAATAGTAGCGCGGCACGTCATCTGATGTACACCCAAACTGATTCGGCATAGTTTTTAAAAAGCTAGTTTGGCATAGTTTTTGGATGTATGACATACACCTTACATATCAAATTCGGTGCACATACATATCATAGAAGCTGAGATATGGCTCTCCTATAAATAGAGTTAATTGCACCATGCCAACGTCACCTGTCGGCCGATATGCGTCCAAATTAAATCAGCATAATAGTTCATAATGGCTGTTGCACATATCAAGTTTAGTGCATTTATATATCACAGAAGCTCAGTTACAGCATTTTCTTAAATGTGAAAAATTGCAACATACTGGCATTACCTGATGACCGATATGCACCTAAGTTGAATAAACATAGTCTTTCACAATCGACTATTTGAACATTAAGTTATGTGAAGTTCTACACAATAGAAGCTAAGATATAGTCTTTCCTTAATTGTGGGAAATTGCAGCATAGTAGCGCCACTTCTTAGATGATATGTACCAAAAGCTATTCAGCACGAATTAATCTGAAAGTGCATCTAAATATAAACTTTTGTACAATTCTGTTCATTATTTTGTGAGATACAGCACCCAAAACATAAAATTTTGATTATACACAGACAGACATCTACTAAAAATAGTTTAATCGAGTTTAAGGAAATCTCAAATTTGTAAATGCACCAAAAGCCAGAAAAAGAAAATTTTGAAAAATCCAGTACTTCATTCTTATATATGTAGAAGAAAATCAAAATAAATTTTAAGTTATTGTGGAAATAGAGTATACAACTAAATGTTTGCAAGGATTACTTAATTTATAGAGCATAGTTAAAAGAAAAAAATGTTGTTTAAATTGACATACCAAATAGTTTTTAAATTTAAATGTGTTAAGAATGAAACAAATAACATGAAATTAAGTACATATTTTTAACAAGATATCTTTTGTTTATCACGAATACTTAATATGCTGCGCATGAACAATTTGATTTTGAATCGAGAATACAGTATCTAATAATTTAAACTCATATTATTTTTGATTAAATTTGTTTTGAAAAAAAAAAAAAAAAGAAATATATATATGATATAAAATTTTTAATAACTAAAAATATCAACCTTTTACTACAATCATCAATCATTTGAATGAAACAAATAACATGAAGTTGAATATATATATATGTATTTATGTACCAAGATATTTATTATTTATCGCTAATAATTAATATTGTATACAAGAACAATTTGACTTTAAATTGAGAACAGAATATAGTATGCAATATCAAATTTATATTATTTTTGCTAAAAGTTGTTTTGAAAAAAAATTGGTGTCAAACATTTAATAATAAAAAAGTCATTTTTTTATTACATACTATTATCAACCATTTGCCAAAATTATTTAAATTAAAAAAATTATTTATTTATAACAGGAATTAAAAATAAATAAATAATAACAGATAAACGAGAAACCTTTAAATTTTTTAAATTTATCTCATTAAAAAGTTTAAATATAAAAAAAGTAATATTATTTTTTATTGTTCTAAGATAGATATAATGTTGCAAACGATAATTTAAAAAACATACCTTAAAATTCGGATTTCTTTCAAAATCCCCATGGATAGCATTTTTCTATATCTTTCTTAAATTGACGTCCTTTGGAAATCCAAATACCTTCTGAACCATCTTTAGGGAAAAATAAATCATTACTATTCTGTGTATAAAAATATTAATATGAGCTTAATGTTAAAAGTGTATGTAAACAACTATAGCTTAGACAAATTAAATATACTTACTTTTATAATACAACGATAGGTAAAACTAGATTTATAATAACGTATTTTAAATTTTATACATTTTAAACAACTTTATAAATTAGAACAAATTCTAAATACGATCCATATTATTAGAAGATTGCCGAAGCTTTAGAATGCTACAAATTTACAATTTACTATTCTTACAAAGCTTACAATAAAATAAAGTATTTAGCACTTACTTTTGGCTGTAAACTCGATTCGCTGATTCTGAATACTAAAAAATCTCTCGTTCTCTTTCTAAAATGAAAATTACCCTAACGACAATTGCAGTATCCCGCCAAATGCGATGAGTTTATTGTTTATTTTTCGGTTTCGGTTGACTAACACAAGTTGTCAATAGGAGACAAAAAATAAATAACAAATAAAAAAAAATAAGAAGAAGAACAATGTTTAGCTTTTGGACTAGCCAAACAAATTTTTCTTAGTCAATTGATAAAACGGGAACAATTTTTTTTTATTCTCTCATCTGACTAACCGGTTAAATTTGAGGAAAATGAAAACTGTACCTGGGAAATTAGTCATCTGACAAGTTTTAGAGGCAAAACGGAACATCAGACGAAACACATTAAAGATACATGGTAAAATAAAACGACTTTTGTGTCTCATGACTAAATGGGATTGTCAGGTAGAGTTTTGATTGTTTAAAATTTTGCGTAATTTTCTGCAAATTTGTCAATGTACTTGACAAACGTTTAGTGTCACAAAGATGGCATGTCTCTTGACAAGTTTCGATTTTTCATTTTTCTGTGTGTATATATATATATATATATATATATATATAAATTCCTTGGGTGGCGCTATCTTGCTGTGCATGAATCTCAAAACGCACAAAACTCGGTACCGCAACAATCACTATCACGCATGTATGTATGCTTGGAGCACATGAAGCAACTAAACAACCAAACAAAAAAGCACTGTGTGCCGCAACTTTGCTGTGATGAATCTGAAAACACACAAAACTCGCCTCAGCAGCAACCACTATCACTCATGTATGTACGCTTCGCGCACATGAAAAAAAAATCAATAAACCATTGGATATCTCTACCTTCACGCCACAACGGCTAAACGGATTTGGATGAGATTTGGTACAGAGATAACTAATAGTCTGACATAGGACATAGGGTACTATTTTTACAGAAATTATCCCACGTTCCCCCCCCCTGGGAGGCAAAAGACAAAAACACGTTTGAACGGGTATCACTTAAGAACGGCGCTTCGCAGGAATGTAGGTCTTTATCCAACTTAAAATTATACCAATCAACTTTTCAGCAATTCCCCCACGTTTCTCCCTGGAAGGGGGAGGTTAGGCAAAAGACAAAAACACGTTTTTCCGGGTATCACTTAAGAACGACGCTTCGTAGGAATTTAGGTCTTTATCCAACCTAAAATTATATCTATCAACTTTTCAGCATTCCCCCCTTGTTCCTCCCTGGGGGTAGGGGGGAAAGATAAAAACACGTTTGTCCGGGTATCACTTGAGAACGGCTGGACGGAATTCAACGGCTCTTCGAGGAAATTAGGTCTTTACGCAACTTAAAATTATATCTATCAACTTTTCCAAAATTACTCCCCTTTTCCCCCTAGGGGCGCAAAAGAGAAAACACGTTCATAAGCATAACTTGACTCGTATTTACTTCACAGTAAAGAAGTTGCACATGGGGAGACTGGACATGAGTACAATTAATACATTATCTGCGATTTAGGAATTTTAGATTTTTAAGGGAAGGAAGGGGGGGGAATCAATTTTTGGCGGGGAATACGGAAAATTCCTGATTTTTGAGTAGAACTCTACCAAAAATGGAACAAAGATATTGAAAAAAGGCTATGCTATTGAAAAGGCTATGCTCGAGACACCCTTTTTAGCGCTAAATTTGTCCTGAGAAATCTATGGAAATTGCGGTCACGAATTTTGGTGCTTGGATTGTTTATATGTATCCGACAACTGAAGTAACGGGATTTATCAAAATTACCCCTATCCCCCCCCCTGAGGGGAGACAGAAGGCAAAGACACCATTGCAAACATAACTCGGCTCCAAATTACACAAGGGAAAGCTACACATTAGTACAATTAAAACATTATCTACGATTTAGGAAATTTCGAATTTTAAAGGGAAAGATAGGAGAAATCCATTTTCGGCGGGAAATTTTGCAAATTCTGGGTTTTTGAGTAAAAATCTGCGAAAAATGGAACAAAGATGTTAAAAACAGCCATGCGACTTCTTTAGGATATTCCAAAAACACATTTTAAATTTTTTTTTATCTGCGTTTTTTTTTTTTTTTTTTCATTTGTGGTGTGTGTGTGGGGGGGGGGGATGGAATGTTATATATTAAAAATTGAAAATTCGAGACAACCTTTTTAGCGCTAAATCTGTCCTGGGACATTTATGAGAGCTGCCGTCACGAATTTTGCTACTTGGATTGTTTATATGTATCCGACACATAAAGAAACGGGATTTATCGAAATCCACCTGCTTTTTCCCTGGAGGGCAGAAAGCAAAAAAGCTGTTTATAAGCATAACGTGGGCCTAAATTACTTCAATGTGAAGAAATTGCACTTGGTGAGATTAGACTTGCGTATAAATAAACATTATGTACCATTTTGAATTTCTTGATTCTTAAAGAAGAGAGGGGAAAATCGTTTTTCGGGAGGAAATTTCAGAAATTCCGGACTTTTTAGTAGAGCTCTACTGAAGATTTTAGAAATGTATTGAAAACAACCATGTGTCTTCTTTAGAACATTTTCAAAAACACATTTTGTAAAACACACACACGAAGTGTTCTTTCCAATCATCCATTTAATGGCTAATTTAATGTATTTAAGTAATCTCTGTGCCATCATTTCCAGAAATATTGAATTATCACTGTGTTTTTTTGCCATTAAATCTGTCTGTCATTACTTAGCCTTATTAAATACATGTATCTATTAGTGTAGTTATGAGACTTCCCAACAAAAATTGAGATATGTAGAAATCTCAATAAAAAATGAGACATGCTGAAATTCGCATCATCCGAAGATAAAGGGGTCAGAGGGAGTAAATTTGAGGATCTCCAATCTCTACTATTACTGTTTCTGTTTCCTAATTCGATATATTATAACTTGCCATAACTCTTTTCAAATAATACTTCAACGAGCTTTCCCCTTGCTTCGCAGAAGCTTTCGAAACTAGGTGATTTAGGAAGCAAAAATCTCAAATTTTTGCTTTTTGAAGCAAAATAATTTAAGATTTTTTATCGAAGTTCCTTACAAAAAATTACAATTTCTTTATTTACGAATTAGGTCCAATTAAATTCGTTGCATCATCAGAAATTTATTTACTAGTATCCCCGCGTTTATTATTAATATTTTTTTTCTTTCAGGTTACAATGAAGGATTGAAAAAAATTAAGTAGGAAAGTAATTCAAATATTCGTTACGTCACAAAACACAAAAGCAACGCTATTTATACTTTAGAAAAAATACCTTTCTTTTTCAGTTTCATTTTTATTGTAAATATACCACTAAATTCTGTACAAAAAATACTCAGTAGAATTATTTGATTAATGCCCTCTGACGGCAGTCTTCCTATATTTAGTCTATTGTGAAAGGCATAGATTGAAAACAAATTATTAAGTCACATACAATTTTTCTGCTTAACAAGATCTTCCATTAAAAAGGCAAAAACGCTATCTCAAGTAACAATGTAATTGTAAGTACAATTAAAATATCTGGTATGATAATTGTTGATAATAATTTTAGTTATTTTTTTTAGAATTATTCTATAAAACCACCGGATGTCCTAAGTCATCCCCTAACTAGCAGAATAACAATTTTAACAATAATTCAATTTTAATGATTTCAATTATTATATTTTTAATATACACATATCTATCTTCAACACACCGATTTCTTTCTTAAAAATTCCCCTTTAGCTTTTTTTTAAATACCTATATATATATATATATATATATATATATATATATAGACAAAACCTAAAAATAATTGCTAGATTACAAAGAATTAAAGAATTTTAGTATATTTTCTACTAAGATCAATAATAAAGCTTGCAATAAAAAAATTAAAATAGCCAACTAATTAAAATTGCACTGTTCTCGAGTCTTGTTTATATTTTGAAGGTATTAGTAAAAAATAAAAAAAAATGACTTATCTTTATCTGGAATTTCATCAGTATAAGAGTTACAATAAACATCGATTTTTCTGAAAAAGGACGGCCTATTCCCCGAAAATTCATGTTGATTGATATTTATAAAATTTGTTCCTCGTGAGATGAGATTAGATTAATTTTCTTAAAAAACAAAAATAAATTCCAATTATATGATTCTGTTAGATCTTGAATAAAAGCAACACTGTTGGATATAAATGTTTTTAGTGTATCAGGATGTTTTTTGATGCACGTAAAGAGTAATGAAGAGTCTTTTCATAAAAATATCTTTGCTATTATGATTTTTGAAAACACTTAATAACTTTGTGTATGAATTTCGAAAGTAAGTACAGAAGAGCAAAACATCAATTTTAGAGTACTTAATTTGTTAATAATATAAATTTTACATTTCATATAAAATACATTGGTTGCAATTTCCTTCTAAGATGAAATGGATCTACCATAAATTGCAGCTTCCTAACCATTTTTGGAAACATCCAGGGATTTGAATTTTACACAACTTTCATTTAAACATGTTTTTAATAAAATAATCTGGTGTGTCACTCACACGTCTTTCTCTTACACTGAAATTTAATACTATAAATACAGGTTGCAGATTAAGAGGTAAGATAACGAATACTGTTAGGTAAACCTGTAATAAACAATTCAATTTAGGCCTCGTACGAGCTTTATATGATAATTAGTTCTCTGTGAAGGGGGCCGCCGCCCCCTCAACCCCCCGTTTCATTGATGAACCTACATTTACATAGAATTTAATTCGGTTATTAAAAAATAATTATGTTTTTAAAAAAATAATTTATAAAAATTATTATTTAAAAAAAATATCTTTTATGATAATGCAGACGATTACCATATTACAAAAGTAGTATAGCACTAAACAAAAAAAAAAAAAAAAAAAAAAAAAAAAAGTTGAATTTATTCTCAATATTACATTAAAAAGAAAAAAATCGATAACATTATTTTAAATTATCGCAGATCGGTGGTTCAACCATTCGTTTTAAAGGTATTGACGAGCTCTTTTGAAAGATACCCATCAAGAAAATTTACTCCCCTCGAGGTGGGACTTCCCTCCCAGGGGGAGGCATGACTACTACATACACAATTTTTTTTTCCCAGTTCACTATCTCTATTACAAAAAGTATATTTTTGTTTTATTTGCTTTAGTGCAGTCTATAGATGTTAAATTCTACTTACTTGCAATTTCCCCCTTAGACGTAATGTATTTGAATACTTTTGAGTGTCCCTGTACACGAACCATTTGCTTCATCTCAACGAAAAGCTTTCTGTAGCATCCCACTGTGATACACTTTTAGAATACCGAGTTTGGAATTTCTGCTACTCTTTGTTCTTGAAATATGCTGATAACAGACACACAGACAGACACACATACAGGCACACACACAGAGACACACACACAGACCATTAGCTAAAAACATGATTTTCGTATTCAGGGAACCTCAAAACATGTAAATATAACAAAAACTCACGTTCAAAAATTTGTCCCTAAAACAAAACTTTCTCGACCCTATTGGTAAGAGAAAGTAAAAAATGCTGTGAATAAATTAGTTACTTTTGATTTTCAGTTCGTAGGTGTACATTCAAAATCACTGACATTTATCAAATGCTGAGTTTCATTATCAAAGTATCCCGCTTCAGCATTTAAAGAATTTTCGATCTTGAGAGAAGTAAAGTGATAATAATTGTTTGACAAACATTAAAAATCAGATTTTTTTTTTTTTTTTTTTAATATATATATATATATATATATATATATATTTTGTATTCAATTGTATGGTGTACACTTTTTATTATTATTATTATTATTATTATTATTATTATTATTTATGAAGAATACTTATGGAAGACATGATCGCAGATCGATGGTTCAACCGTTCGTTTTAAAGGTATTGGCGAGCTTTTTTGAAAGATACCCATCATGAAAAAATTTTTCCCCTCGAGGTGGGACTTCCCATCCAGGGGGGGGGGGGGGAGGCGAGGCTCCTACATACACAAAATTTTTTCACAGTTGACTATCTCTATTACAAAAATATATATATTCGTTTCATTTGGTTTAGTGCCGTCTATAGATGTTAAATTCTACTTACTCGCAATTTCCCCCATAGACGTAATGTATTTGAATACTTTTGAGTGTCCCTGTACATGAACCATTTGCTTCATCTCAACGAAAAGCTTTCTGTAGCATTCCACTGTGATACACTTTTAGAATACCGAGTTTGGGATTTCAGCTACTCTTTGTTCTTGAGATATGTTGATAACAGACATATAGACATACACACAGACAGGCGCACACACAGACACACACAGACCATTAGCTACAAACATGATTTTCGTATTCAGGGGACCTCAAAACATGTAAATATAACAAAAACTGAAGTTCGAAAATTTGTCCCAAAAACAAAACGCTGTCGACCCTATGGGTAAGAGAACGTAAAAAAATGCTGTGAATAAATTAGTTAATTTTGATTTTCAGTTCGTAGATGTATATTCAAAATCATGACTTTATCAAATGCTGAGTTTCATTATCAAAGCATCCCGCTTCAGTATTTAAAGAATTTTTGATCTTGAGAGGAGCAAAGTGATAATTTTTTGACAAACATTAAAATCAGATTTTTTTATTTTATATTATTTTACATTATTTTTATTTTTTTGTATTCAATTGTATGGTGTACACTTTTTCTTTTTTTTATGAAGAATACTTATGGAATACATGATGGTTATCACCTTTATGCAAATAAACTTGTTTACACATGTTTAAACTTCATTAACATTATTACTCTTTGATTTAACTCGTTTTTTTTTTTTTTTTTTTTTTTTTAATATAGTATTTCCATAAGGGTTGGGAGACTGAAGTGTTCTAGCAGAGTTTAAAAAAAATCAATGGCATAATAATTATTATCAATTAAAAAAATCAAGTTTAAATGACATTATATGGTTTGTAAAATGTACTAAAAAACAATTTTTTAATATGACTTCATTAAACTTTTAGAAGTTTGCGATCATAAAATTTTGTTTTCTCCTTTTCTTTTTTCTTTTTCCTTTTGTAAAGAACATTGTCAGACATCATCCGATTTCCTCTTTTATCAAACGAACAAAACATATAATTTAAATTCCTGGGATATTAAAGACTACGTCTTTTAAATGAAATCCACAAGAAAAGGAAAATCAATCCTTTTCCAAAATTAAAATGCATGTCTGATCTTTCTCTCTCTCTCTCTCTCTCTCTCTCTCTCTCTCTCTCTCTCTCTCTGTGTGTGTGAATAATCAGAATAAAATATATGTATAAATTCTTTTTCAGAATAGTTATATGAACAATTATATAACTGTGATCTTAATTGGTATTTTATTTTTGTAGTATACTCGTAAAAAATTACTAATTTTTTTTTAGTATAACGCAAGCTTTACCGAGATTGCAGGTTTTAAACATTACTAATTTATATCAAAACATTATTCCAAATTTATATCAAAAGGTTATATTAAAAAAATCTAAAATGAATTTATTAATATTTATAATTCAAAAGTTGGAATAAAATAATTTATAAACTAATATGTTGTGGCCACCACAAGACTTTCTTCAACAGTTTCCTTTATAAATTCACTCTGATCAAATAATTTACAAAAACTTAAATTTATTATAATTATCTACCATGATGAATGTATGGGGTTTTCATGTTAGAGAAAACAAACACTAAATATCGAAAGAAACACAATTTCACTAACATCTTAAAAAACACGTTTTCATAGTGATTATCTTATGTATCAATTTTCGTACAGTCAAATGCCAAAGAAGTTGAAATATAGCATTCCCATTCTCGGGAAAAACTGCACTATAGCAGCTAAACCTATTGGTATATATATATATATCCAATCTTAATCGGCATACTGTCTCACAATGACATTGCCATATATCAAGTGTTGTTTGATTATACGCATTAGAACCTGAAATATAGTCTTCCCTTAAATTGATGAAATCACTACATAGAAGTGCCACCTGTTGAGCAATTAGTACTAAAAAGTAAATCGCACTAACTTATGTCAAAGTGAATACACATATAAATTTTATAGTAGTGTAACTTTACATGCATTTTTATGTAGTAGTTCCTGAGATATAGCCGTCCAGTATATAGTCGAAATCGCTGCATTGCAGCGTCACTGTTCATCGGTTGACACAAAACGTTGAGAAGCACTAACTTAAGTCAAGGTGCATCTATGTATAAAATTATATGCTTTTCTGTGCAGTAGTTCCTGAGCTACAGTCGTCGCAAAAGTTTTGTTATACACAGACAGACATTTTCCAAAAATGATCAAATCGTATTCTGAACCTCTCAGAATATGTAAATCCACCGTAAACCGGAAGTCTAATTTTTTTACGAATCCAATACTTTCTTCTGTTGAATATAGAAGAAAGTAAGAAAGATAATTTTATTAACCATATTTGAGCATGGATATAAATCAATGAGCAAATCCTAAAGAAGAATGGAGAATAGAAATTAATTACTTAATTTAATAAAGTGTTAAGAAAATTATTATTATTATTATTTTAACAGTTTTATAAATTGAAAAATGTTTTAGAAAACGGATGTTTGATCAGTGTTCTGCAACAGGCTGTCCGTAAAAAAATGGTTAAAAATTTATTTTAACAAATGTCTATTAAATAATGTCTATGATGAAAAAAAAATATGTCTGTTCATAATAATTCAAACATTTAAAGCTGAATATATAACTTTATTTATTTATTTTATCATTTATGTAATTTATGAAAAAATATAACAGGTTGCATTAAAATCAGAATAAACATGCAGAACAAACATGCAGCATTCCCTCCTCTATAATATACCACATATTTCTTCGTGTAAACAAAACTCTTTTCTCTGTAGATAATTCAAGTCAATATTTTATCATAATCAGAAAAAAGTATTACAACAATCTCTCTAAAAATACCATTCTGTTTTCCTATATCGAGAGTGGAAGACAAACAAGCTCATTCTCTTCAGAATCAAAACTTTCGTATAAATCGGAATTTCTAATAGTAGATGTTTTGTGTTTGTTTTATTATTACTCACTAAACGACTTCATGTAAAAACAAAGTTCTCTCTCTTTGATTGCAACTGCAATGAAATCGTCAGAAAGCAGTTCATATATTTGATTCTTATCTGTTCATTTCCATTTCAAATAGTTTACTTTATTACTACAAGTCGCGATTTGTTGGTCGTTTTACTATGCTAAATGCAAATTTATTTCGAGATGCATGTTTGTTTTATTCTACGTTTTTAAATGTTCTGTTTGACTTTCATGAGGTTATTTATAATTGTCCCTCATTTGCTTTTTATTCATTGTTATATTGTTCTGTAAAGCAAATAAAAGGAATTTTCAAAAGTGAAAGAAGTATTTTATATATTATTATTATTATTATTATTATATTGTAATTTTGGAAATAGGAAGGATGATACTTGAAAATTCAGTTGCGGAGCTTCCTTGTTATTTAACAGAGAAAATATTCATATTTCTAAACATGCATTGATGTAAAATGTTGTTTCTCTACTTTTAAGTTACTGTCGTTGGCGCCAATTTTTTTTTTTCTGCGACCGCATCTTCTCTCGGAGGGTAGGGTCCTTAGCATCATGAGAGGTACCAATGTGTTCCGAATACTCTAAGAAAGACATTTCAGCTGCTAAGAAATTTCTATCATTTTAATAACTAAAAACGAAACGACGGGTTTATGAAGGTACTCATTTTGCCACCTTGAAAAAGTTTCTCCCAGTGACGTTATTCTTCTGTTTTAAAGTCATTTTACACGGGAAAATTAAAATATGATCCATGGTTATAGCTAGATAGGTAGGTAGGTTAGGTTTAACGTCGCAGCAGTACTGCGCTATGGGTCATTGGCGACGGTCTGGGACGCATCAATAGGGATGTTCAGGAGACATGCTGTCACAGTTTTGACCCTCCACGAAGGGGATGGCTGCCCTGCTTTGGTCATCTCCAGAGGTATAGTTTTGATGGTAACATGGGGGACTTTGCAGACACGGCGGATTTTATGTGCACCAGAGCCACCATTAGTGTACATGACGGTCATCGGCCGGGTCAAGTATCGAACCAGTAATCTCCCAATTATGAGCTCGGTGTTTTACCGACTGGGGTATCGCGGCCTGGATCCATGGTTGTAAAAAAGAAATAAAAAGGGTCATATACTAAAGCTGTACTCTAAAATGGTCCAGATATTGCAAATTTCTTTCTATTTAAAAGAATGATTTTCAGCATAATTTTCATAAAAAATAAATAATGTGGTATTAAATATTATATATTTCAATATGGCGTTGAATATGGGGATTTTTATAAAAAATTTCTGATTTTGTTGTGTTATGCAAGAAGTGAATGTAATCTGTGAAAGTTGTATGTGTGAAAAAAAAGCAGCGAATAGGTGAACAGAGCTCTTCATGGTTTAATAAGTAAAGTGAGTCGGGGGGAGGCGAAGCCTCTCTCGGGGGTTGGTGAGCGGAGCAAACAGGGGGCAGAGCCCCCTAATATATTTAGAATCTCCAACTAAAATTTTAATATACAAACTATATTTGGTAAATTTAATTTTTTTTTTTTTTTTTGTTTAATTATTGCAAACGTTTTCCACACATAAAGAATTCATTTAATGAAATTTTTAACTTTTTATAATTACTGCCAAATTTTTGTTTTTAAGAAATTCTAAGTTAATTAATAAAGTTAATTAACAGAGTTTTTATTTTTTACTAACAGGAAATAAGTAGCTATCTGAAATCTTCATGCAAACGATATACAATTATTAAAGAATGATATCTGTTTAAAAATTGTACTAAAATTTGTTTTCGATTTATTTATATGACCTATGTAGTCAAGTTATATAAACTTTAATGTTATTTTGTTATTTTGTTATTTATTTTTTGATTTAGGCGAAATTATAGGTAAAACGTTAGAACATAATTTTGTTTTTTGGTATTGAAATTATGTAGGTAATTGAAATTTACTAAATTAAAAATACTGACGGCTATTTTCATCAATAACTTTGACTCCTGGTGGAACACTGAAACGTGACAGTGTCTTTGGACAGGGTACCAGTTTCCTTCAAAACTTGACGTACTCCTTTTGCTACCTATCAACATGGATTTCAAGTACAGTGAAACTTGAATAATTCGAACTTGTTTAATTCGAAATTCTGGATAATTCGAATTTTTTACTCGGTCCCTTGAATTTTGTATTAAAATAATGTTAAAAAATCATGGATAATTCGAATTTTATTTTGGATAAATAGAATTTTTCATACGATTACCTTTAAAATATTACAGTAAAATTTGTTCCCGAGATTTTTCTCAGCTAAAGTGCATTTTTTTTTTTTTTTAACAGTATTTCAAAAGAAGGATAAGGAAATGCACGAGTATTTCCTAACTGGTGTATCAGAAGATACGGTCCATGTACATGAATTTCGATGGTTTTTTAATTAAAAGTCATGTCTGATGTAGAAGATTCTATTTTTGTATCAATTGATAGATTGAAGTCATGTGGCATGACACAAACATTGTACTTAAAGAAGCTATCAAAAATATTTGACTATTTTTTAAAAAGTGTTGAATAATTAAGCTCGTAAAAAAAATTGATTTAATGTGGGGTGGGTGGATGTAGCAGTACTCTTAGATATAAAGTTTATGTGTTAAATCTTTGATCTAGAGTTTTATTTATTTGTTTTTTATTTATGTCTTCTTTCTGACAAAATAGTATATGTAATTCGAATTTTTGGATATTTCGAATTTTTCTCTGGTCCCTTCAACTTCAAATTATCCAAGTTCTACTGTACTATGTGTTATTCTTTACTAAAAATCTTGGAATAACAGTATCGCTAAATAGAAGAAGAGACTTATAAAATTTTACCCTGCCCTTAAACGCCTATATAATTTTTGTGCTTAAATAGTGAACATAATAGTGAAAATGGCCATTAAACACAGAACAACCTGCATTCGGAAATTTTGAAAACTGAAATTGTCGCATAAGTAAATAGAATTTACTTTTAGGGCCGTATTCACCAACTTTTTAACACTCGGATTAAACCTCGGATCAGCGGTAATCGCTCGATAATACTAAAATCAGTATTCTCCAACGAAAATCCGCAGTTCACCGGCTACTTCAACACTTCGTTTTTGATCCTCGAATATCGGAGGAATTACAAAGTTAATTCTCGGATCGTTTCGTAACGCATGCGCACTCCGCAGTTCATATTCGTAAACAAATAACAAATATGGCTGACGGTGACGATCTGTTCTCACAAGATGATATTGAAAGCTTGGAGCTATTGGAAACGTTTGAAAGAAGCAAAACGACGGTACATCAAGTTAAAGTAAACGATTTGGATTATTTGGATAATGTGGCACTTTCATATCGCTATCGATTAAATAAAGATTCCGTGGAATCTCAAATACGTATGTTGGATAATAGGCTGTCATCTGCCACTGAAAAGAATAATGCATTAACTTCGGCAGAAAAAAAATAAAAAATTAATAGCGTTACGATTCTATGCAACGGGTAATTTTCAGATTGTTCTTGGAGATTTAGCGAAAGTCTGCCAGATAAATGGTTTAATCCTCGATCAATGAAATTTGGTGAATACGGCATTTAGTTAAATTAGTATTTTTATTTATTTATTTATTTATTTATTATTATTATTATTATTTTTTAAGAACTGAATAGAAATTCATGAAAATACTTCTAAATCTAGAAGAATATAAAATAAATAAAATCAAAAAAGAAAAGCTATATTGCTACATTTTACATAAGATCTTACATATTTTGCATTGAAACATAATTATTTCTTATTTCAAGCCGAATGGTTTTTCTTAGTTTGACAAATCTATTTATGAACTATAGCAACTCGTGTCATTTCTATTAGTAAATATTAAATTCTTGTCACGGATATTAAATACTAAATATAATAATGTATAGTGTTCATAATTGATTGAGAATTTTCAATTACAGAAAAAAAAATTAAGAAAGAAAAGAAAGGGAAAAAAAAGAAAACGTATATTTACAAATGCAAATTTTAAATAAATACGTACATACATACAGACACACACACACACACACATATGCATACATATAGAGTATAAAATGCATTTTTGTGTTACTTATTACTAAAAAAAAAAAAAAAAAAACGTTATTGAAAAGGTCGGTAACTCATTTATCAATTCTTTTAGAAATTTTTATTACAAATTTCTACAAACTTCTTATTCATCTCCACGTCAAACTAAAAATGCAATTACATTGGTGCTTACCCTTTTATGCATTTCTTTGGGAATTTGCAACAAGAATTATATTGAAAAATATTATTTACGTATTATTTATTCTATGATCCTTAAATCGATTTTCTGCCATATATATTATTCAAAATATATCATATTATCCACCTTTCCTTTCAATAAATTTTCTTTTTTTGACAATATTTCAAAATATTCTGCATTCTACAATATTTTACTTGTCACTATCTTTAGAAAAAATGCCAATTTGAGAATTAAATACCAGTTCTTAAAATCAATAAAAAGTAACTAAATTAAAATCGTGTAATTTAGCACGATTTTTCAGAAAAAGTGTATTACAAATATTCTTACATATTTTAAAGCTTAAATATACAAATCTTTGATTTTCATTTACGTGTAAGAATGTTAAATATGTTTATTTTAATGTATTTTATATGTACATAGAGAGAAGATTGATAAATTTCATTAAAGTGAAAGAAATTTTTATAAAATAAACATGTAAGAAGATTAAAATTCTTTTACTTAAAGATAATTTATTTTTTATTAATGATTAATTACAAAAACATATTGGGTTGTACTAACACAACAATAATAACTACATAAAATTTTCTTAATATTAAAAATTTTTAGAAATGCATATGAAAATTATTAATTTAAGCCAAAATTTCAATACTGGCAGCATATTCCTCTTTAGTAGGTGAAAGTACTTTTTCTAAAAACTTTATAAACTTACTAGGTTTTATAAGACAAACCAGGATGATATACTCTGGTGTGTTCCAAATAATTATGAATGAATTAAAAAAATTATATGAATTCTTCGTTTATAGATTTACAAATATGTATAAATAATTATAAAACTGAAATATAATATATATATATCTTGAAAATAAACTTATTAATGTAAAATTCTTTAATAAATTTAAATAATTTTTATATGGTATATTAGTAAGAAATTTCTCCATATGCACCTGTTTGGTAAGAAGACAGTATTAAACTCACCCCCTGCTGCAGAAGGAATGCCAGAAAGAATACTAAAATACACTTTCCATTTTCTACGTTCTTCAGTTACTAGAGAAAATTAATAGAATTTTTTACCTTACATAATCAGTGTAAATTATTAAAAACACATATCAGATATTCGTATTAGACTTTCTTTGCACCCAAAATCGTAAAATGTGGCAACTATGCTGGAAAAAAAAAAAAAAAAAAAAAAAAAAAAAGAAAAAAAGTCTTGAAAACTTCAAACGTGAATGCTTCTTCTAGTAGGCATATCTAGTTTCTTTCCAAGTTTGCAATTCTTCCCTAGAATCAAAACATTAATTTTTAACCTACAAAAATTGGATTTAAATCGAAAAAATCAAACAGGATGTCTATGAGAACTATCATTTAAATCTAAACATCGCAGCTGTCCCATTCCAAAATAAAAATTTATTTGTATATTAAAAAGTAAAATCAAGTAGATATGTATTTTTATTTTAAAAAAAAAAAGAACACTTGAAATTTAAAACAAGTACTTTTTCACATAATTTAGTCTTTACTAACAAGAGATATACACGAACTGTAACACACCGATCGTAACCAAACTTGACAGGTAGTTAAAGGGGACGAAAATATACACCCCTATCAATTTAAATCGGCAAACTTTAGATCAGAACGAATATATTTGTGTTCGAATTTGGAACTACTATCTTCCAATATTGTGACGTCATTCAATACATTTATTTTCTGTTTTTTTTTCTTCTTTTCTTCACCAAATGCGCAGTGTTGATTTATTTATTTTAACTAGTATCGCCCAGTGGTCGAAACTCGACCATTTTTTTTTTCTTTTTTGCAAAGCAAGGCAAAGCAAAGTTATTGACATCTCTTTACGGAATTAAATTGCAACACAGCTGAGGCAATTGTTTGTCGATATGCACTCTAACTGAATTAGCAGAGTTTACTCAATATATTTCTCTCTGTAGATGTTGAGCCTTTCCTGAAATGAGAGAAATTCGTAACGTGAAACTTGTTGGATGATACAGCCCGAAAGCTAATCGGTACCATGTCAAACCAAGGTCCAACCAAATATCAAATTCTGCGAAATTAATTCCATTGGTTTATAAAGTACAGTGTTTGAACTCAAAATGTGAGATATTTTGCAAAAATGGTCAAATTGAGTTCGGGAAATTTCAAAACGTGTAACTTTATCGAAAACTGAAAATCAAATTTTTTTCTGAATCTCATACTTTCTTCTTATGTATGTGAAGGAAAGAATAATAAATCCACTTTTTTAAAAATAAGTAGTCAATTTCAGTTAATTGAAATGCAAGGAAATGTCAAAACGTGTAAATTCATCGAAAACCGAAAATCAAAAGTTTTTCCGTATCTTCTGCTTGTTTCTTATACACCCAAATCTAGCAGTAAATCAACTTTTTAAAAAATAAGTAGTCAATTTCAGTTAATTGAAACGTAAGGAAAGCTCAAAACATGTAAATTCAGCGAAAAACGGATATCGAAATATTTTCCGTATCGTCTACTTTCTTCTTATACATGAAGTAGTTAGTAATAAGTCAACTTTTTTAAAAATAAGTAGTCAATTTAAGTTAATTGAAATGGAAGGAAATCTCAAAACATGTAAATTTATCGAAAACCGGAAATCAAAAGTTTTTTCATAACTTCTACTTTTTTCTTACTGATGCAAAAGATATACGCAAGCGAAGTGTGACGTCACTGACCGTCGTTGGGGCTAAGTAAAAGATTTCTTATGTTAATCGTCCATTGGATTTTTTGTAAAAAAATATTAAAAAATGAGGAAAAGTATTTCTCGATTTTAATCTCCATATTTGGATATAATTATAAATTATTTATCGTGCACATGTGCTAGATTAAGTTATCTTGCTGGCAAATTGACAAAAATTTAATTCCAAATTTCAAAACTATGTCATCCTTGGCGTTTTTTGTACTTGGCAATCAAAAACGTAATACGAAAATATGCATACCAGATGTATATTTTCGTAATATCTGTTGTATGAAATATTGTTTCATATAGTTGATTGCTCTCTTAACATACGTTGTTAAAATAACCATGATTTTTGAAAGGAATTAAATATGTTCGCCAGATGATTTGGCGATTTTTTTTCCGCCAAGAACGACAGATATATTAGTATCTAATATCAGATACTTTACACATTTAAAAACAAATTTAACTTCAAATTATGATAGAATATTTACCATTTTCCTTTTATTTAGTATATTAGTTTGATATTTAATGTGTAAATATCACCCTTTGAAATGAAATCTTTATGTTTACAATCGAAACTGGAAGTTTGCCATTTTTTTTTCTACAGTTTTGAAATTTTAAATTAAAATTGCATCAATTTTGCAGCAAAAATAAATCAATCTAACACATGTAGACAGTAACTTATATATAACTATACCCAAATATGGGAATTAAAATCGGGAGATAATTCCGTTAACTTTTAATAATTTTTTACAAAACAATCCAATGGACGAAGGAAATCTTTTTCGTGGCTCCACGGACGGCCAGTGACGTCATCACTTCGCTTGCGTATAGTGATGCTGCATTATACAAATTACTTGGTCTATGGTTTTATTTGAGTTTTCTGAAATTGCCAGATTTAACAACTTTCCACTTTTAGGTAATTTTTTATGTAAAGGAATACGTGTATAAAAGGGAAAAATGGGAGAAAATGCATACAAAACAAAAGTATTTTTAAATACCTTCTTGACATCGTAAGAAAATAATATTTTCATTCGCAGCACTTGGGTAACAATACCTTTTGTATGGTACCATTTTCAACCTTTTACTCCCATATTTAATAATGTAAAAAGGGACTACAAATTTTGTGCTTGCCTATTAATATATAGATTGTATTTCAGAATGCTTGCAAGAAAGAATGTAGACGTAAACTTGTGAAAAATTCTAACAAAATAATTCTGAAAATATCCACTCGCCACATGACTATTAAGAACTAATATGTTATGGCCCAAAAAAAAACTTTCTTCTGTATTTTCCTATATAAATTCATTCATAAATTATTTATTAATACATATTAAAAGTGCTTACGATAAAGAAAGCAGCCGATTTTGATACCAGAAATATAATCATAATCATTCTATCAGTATTAGCTATTTTCTCTGTTATTAACTGCTTGATATACTTCATTTTACCATGTTATATTATAGAATAGGAATTAAATAAATTATTAAAAAATCCTAATTGAAAACTCTAATACATAAAAACACAACGTTATTTTTCAAATCTTAAAAAAAATTAATGAATTCTAGGGAAAAAGAGACAAAAAAAAAAAAAAAAAAAAAAAAAGAAAAAGAAAGAAAAAATGGACGTACCGACGTTTAGAAAGTTTATTTTGAATAAATAAATCAACAGCGCGTGTTTGGAGGTGAAATGAAATAGAAAAGCCAAATAGACATACTGAATGACGTCACAGTAACGAAAAAAAATAGTTATAACTAGAGCCCCTAAATAAAATAATAGGCCGGTGCATCACCGCCATTTTTTTGCTTCCGAAAAGGACAGCATTCCCGCTTGGCGTCCTTATCGCATCCCTAATGATTTTAAGAAATCTTGATCTGAAGCTAATCCGGTCAAGATAAGAGCAATAAGCAACAATAATATTCCTAAAAACACATTTTTTTCACAGTACATTCTCAGGATGTCACTTTATTCTGAGGATATCCTATGGATGTGATGTACTGGGGTGGTTTCTGTTTCTTTTACAAAATGTCGCCAAAACTCAAATTCACAGTAATAGAAGGTCTGTGAACACTTTATATTCACTTCTTGAATGATTATAGCAGTTTATTGCTAAACAAACTTCCATATCACAGTTTACTTACCTATAATTATGAAATATAATAAAACAAGTTACTCTAAAGTCACATAAGACGATAAAAAAAATGTTTGTCGTTTGTTTATCAGAGAAACGCGCTGGGTACATGTGGCAACCCTAAAGCAACAAAATGCCTGACGCGCCAGCTCGTATATATAGGAGCTTTAGTTCTAACTTCAAACGCCAATATTTTTATTCTGAAGTAACTTTTGACGATATAAATTGGTAGTAGAGTAAACGTCCATACCCGTCAACTAACTGCAAAGTTTGGTTACGACTGGCATGCCACAGTTTGTGAATGTCCCTAATTAGATTTGTTTTTTAATTACATATTCTTTTCTTTTTTAATAAGCAATTTGTTACGAAATTTATATAGTGTCTCGTGAGGTAAAATATGTATTTTGAAAGTTTTAATATACAATGTATGTTTTAATGTAAGACGTTAATGTAAAATGTTTAAAATATTTTGGTCCATTTGTTTCTAACATTTATTTTTGAAAACAAGTTTCTATTCTAAATTTAGCAACACATATGACATTCCTTGAGAAATGCTTGGTTGTTTTTATAGACCGAAGAAACTTCGAGAAAGAAATTTGCCTGAAAGCCAAAATTTCAGAAGCCCAAAGTTACAAAAACAGATAAGAAATATTTAGAATACTTGATTTATAATTTTTCTATTGTGGGTGAAAGTACGAATTAGGCTTAGCAGTGTACTTTATTCCAAAATTTTCAATTTTGGGGAAAGAATATAGCCGTAAAAAAATAAAATAACTCTCCTCTGTTTATCTTCAAGCACCCATCATGACTAATAATTCTGGAAACATTGTATAGAGAATATAGTCTTCATACTGTGGTCAAAAGGTAAATTTCCTTACCTCCTTAGAAAACTTTCGGTAAGTTTGAAGCATGGCAATATCATAGAAATTTTAAATGAATGTGACATTA